>PVJD01005947.1:0-106057 GCA_004026545.1 Mormoops blainvillei
GTTTATACTCCATATCAGATGTCCTGGGAAATCTTATTCAACACCCAGCCTTCAGCTACAACCATGCGCTGATGACTTTACAATAATTGTTTCTTCAAGTGAGAACCCTTCCCTAAGCACTCCGCCCATTTCCTTCTGACAGCCTACTTCTTCATGTCAGCAAGCACTTATTGGAGTGCCTGCTAAGTTCCAGAATCTTCACCAGGGAAACAGAGGTGAATGTAACGCAGCTTCCTGGGGTGTCAAGGGGTCCTGCATACTTGAATTGAGTCCCAACTTCCCCAGACCTTCCCAACACCACTCAGAGGGACAAAAGGGGGAGCCCCACGCTTCTGAAACAAGGTAAGATTAAACTCAGCTCCAGCACTGAGACCCCAGACCTTCCAACTGCCCCAGACAGGAGACGAGACAGCACTCCTGGCAGCGGTGCCTCCACACCCCGAACGACCACAGCCTGACACTCAAAGCCCCCTGTTGATATCTGCCTGGAGGAGGTAATGCCCCCAAAATATCTAGGGAACTCATACGACTTAGAGCAGAAAAATCAAATAACCTGACTTGAAGTGTGGACAAAGCATCCAACTAGACATTTCTCAAAAGAAGACAAATGGACAACAGGTTCCTAGAAAGGTGCTCAGCATCTCTAATCATTGCAGAAATGCAAATTAAAACCAGAGGGAGGTATCACCTTACACCTGTTAGGGTGTTTATTATCAAAAAGATAGATGTTGGTGAGAACGTGGAGGAAGGGGAACCCTGTGTGCTTTTTTTTGGGGGGGGCGGATATAAATTGGTACAGCCACTATGGAAAACAGTATAGAGGTTCCTCAAAATTAAAAATAAAACTACCGGATGATCCAGAAATCCCTTTTCTTGGGGAAATGAAGGAAATGAAATCTAGATTTCAAAGAGGTAGTTGCACCCCCATGTTCATTGCAGTGTTATTCAAAATAGTTAAAGATATGGAAACAACCTGAGTGCCCACCGATGTACGGATAACGACAATGTGATATGCGTAGGGTCCGACAGAAGTAACACCTGCTTGAGCGTGGTTGGCAGGTACATAATACAGGTGTAATAATTTATAGTTTTAATCGGAACATTGTACCTAAAATGTCATACGGCGTGCTTATGTTACAGAACTACATGCTTATGATTTTGTGATAAAGGGGCATTATTTGTGTTGGACCCTGTATATATGATATATATAAATGTGATATATATGTAAAACAAAATATCACTCAGCCACAACTCGGCCTCCACTAGAGGAGGGGCTACACTTCCCCTGCAATCCTCAGAAGTACCCTCATGGGGCAAACTTTATTTTTCCGTGGCGATAGAGTCGGTGGGAGAGGAGGGAGGGAGGACGGACCAGGGGAACAAGCAGCCTCTGGCTCACTGTTAAAGACGAAGAGGAAAAAAATTAACCTTATGAGATAAATTTAATAGAGGTAAGGAACAATACAAACGTAAGAAACATTTAGAAAGTACATCTCAGTTTATGTTGCAATACAGTCAGTTCAAATGATAAACTTTTACATCTAGTCCATTTTCCCAAAAAGCCCATTTTTCATGTTTACAGTTTTGCTTGGAGAAATAAGCAAAAATCGAAGCACTAAAAAGCTGAAATATTAATTTCCGCTTGCGCCATTTGTGTCAGTTTGCAGAAAACAATTCTGCAGAAGGGTTTCAGTGGTGTGATCTTTTTTTCCATGAATTAAATTTTTGTGAAATTGAATCCCTAGACTTTAATATTCCAAGACCTGCACAAGCACCTACATAACTCCGTGGAACCTTTGCTGTTGTTGGAGAGGGGCCAGCGGAAGGAAGGCCCAACAAATCAGGTCTGTTGGCCACTTTCTTGTTGTACTTACGCAAGTGTCTGTAGCCACGGTGGGCACTGTTGGCATTTCCATGCCATTTTCCCCCCACGTTTTTCTATTACAAAAGCAATATATCTCTAGGTGTTCAATACAGGAGGGGTTCTGTCATTTATTCTTTAAAAGAACATCTGTCACAGTAAAGGAACAAATATACATAAATCCACGAGGAACAAGAAAACATAGAAGGGAAGCCTAGATAAGAAGGTGTGGCAGCTTTGGAGGATTCCGTTTCTACTGAGCTTAAATACCCGAGGAAGAAGCAGTGACAGGTGCCGCAAAGTGGGATAGGCACCAGCCCACGTGCCTGTGGAGGAAAAGGTGACTTGCTGAATAGTTTCCGGGGAGAGCTTGGCATTTGGAGACCCAGGTGCCACCAAAGAGGAGGGTGAAGTGTACGACTGGAAACAGGGACTTGGTTGGAATCTATTGGGTTGGTTGGCTGGCCAAAAAGTCCATTTAGTTTTTTCCATAAAATAAAAGACACATTTTTTCATTTTCACCAATAACTGTATTGATTTGGATGTTCTGACTGAGTTGGCTATCTCCTGCTATTGGCTTCTAGTGGGCAGAGGCCAGGGGTGCTGCTAAACATCTTCCAATGCATACGACAGCCCCACAGCCAAGAATTATTTGTCCAAAATGTCATCGGGACCAAGAAACTTTGCAAACCACTTTTGACATGTTCGATCAGTCACAGCACCTTCTCCATACGCTGCACAAATCTTTTTTGGGGTTTCCATTGCATGTTTACCTTTCTTGAAATAATAAAGCGTAATACAGTGAAAATGTTGCCTATCTTCTCCCATGTTCAATATTAAAATGGCTGCACAAAAATTCACCAATTTTGATATTTTTTTTAAATGCACATGGATATGACAGCTGTCACAGTGCAATCTAACAAAATTGTTTCATGAAGTTAAAGACAGGTAAGGGCTACTAGAGCCACCATACAGAAAAAAACTAAAGGAACTTTTCAACCAACCCAACGTATAAGGACAGTTAGATCCTCCCTCCCAGGGTCCCTTTCTGAAGCCACACAGACGGATGGCCAACTCCTGCCGAAGGTCAGGAGTTGAGCCTTCAGTCATATTGAATAAGAGGAATTCCAGACGGGAAAACACCAGGCACTGAAACGGGAATTCAGTGAAAGTTTGCACTTTACACAGTAAAACCTCAATTTCCTTTCCCCACCTACTCCTGAAACACATTTAATGGATTACAGATATTCCACTGAACAGATATACCAAATTTTACTTAACCTCGCCACTAGGTTAGACTTTAATGTTGTTTCCAATCTTTTGTTGTTACAAATAAGACTGCCATACACACTTCTTAATGCCTAAATTTTAATTTAAATGTTGGATTATTTCCCTAGGATGGATATTCCCTTAGGACTATTTCCGAAACTGCAAAGATGGAGGCAAACCTAAATCATATTTTTATGATTCTTGGTAGATTTTTTAAAAATCAACTTCCACACTTACGCTAATTCACAACACACACACAGGCATACGTGCCTACACTTAACTTACCCACACATTTGCCGGAAACGTATATTTTCACTGAAAATTTTTTGTTAACTTAGGAAGAGCTGTCTTTGATATATTTTTCTGTATGTTTTTATAATGATTTCATTTTAATTAATTATCTGTCCATAACTCTGCTTCTTTCTCCATTGAGTGCTTAGTGCTTTTCTTATTAATTTGTACTTCTATCAACCCTGTGTCAGTTACTTACTGGCAGAGTAATTTATTACTTTATGAGCACGTATATCTAAGTGGTTGAATTGATAACCATTTAATTCCTTGTTGTTTCACTACGATTAATTTTTGTAAGTCCATAGTAAAAGAAATTCAATGTTTATTTAATAAGTGCCTTTGTTCCAGGCACTGTAGATTCAAGATGGGTAGAAGAGGGCCCTGCCCTCTATGAGCTTATACAACCGATGCTCCCAACAAGTTGTCAGCCCATCTCAGCGTGGTCGCCATGCAGAATGTGTTTTCTCACTGACATCTCACGTCGCAAAAGCTTCTGTGTAAATACATTCTGTATCGAAATTCCAATGCCGTCTTTCACAGAAATAGAACACTCCCAAAATTTATATGAAACACCAAGAGACCCCAAATAGTCAAAGCAATCTTGAGAATGAAAAACAAAGCAGAAGTATCACCCCTCCTGATTTCTAACTATATCAGAAAGCCAAAGCAAGCCAACCAGTATGGTACTGGCATAGAAACACATACACAGATCGCTGGAATAGAACAAAGAACCCGGAAATAAACCCCCACACACCATCAGTTAATTGACGACAAAGGAGCCAAGAAGAGACAATGGAGAACGGACAGTCTCTTCAATAAGTGTTGGGAAAACCGGACAGCTTCAAGTAAAAGATAAAACTGGACCACTGTCTTATACCATGCACAAAAATAAACTAAAAAAATGGATTAAAGACTTAAATGTGAGACCTGAAACCATAAAACTGTTGGAAGAAAACATAAGCGGTAAGCTTCTTAACAAGGGGCTCAGCAATGATTTTTTTTTGGAACTGACACCAAAGCAAAGTCAACAAGATCAAAAATAACAAGTGGGACTACAAACTAAAAACCTTCTGCACAGCAAAGGAAACCATCAACAAAATGAGAAGGCAACCTACAGAATGGGAGAAAATATTCGCCCATCACATAACTGATGAGATGTTAATATCCAAAATATAAAAAACTCGAATCCAATTAAAAACGGGCAGAGGATCTGAATAGACATTTTTCCAAACAACAAATACAAATGGCCACGAAAAGGTGCTCAACATCACTAATCATCAGAGAAATCCACATTATAACCACGACATTGCCTCACACCTGTTAACAATCAGCAGATCCTTAAAGCTGAGGCAAGTGCCTTGTAGTCTCTGGCTGACATTCTGACCTTGCTGTCTATAATCCTAATTACACCCACCTTGGCTTCTGATCATTGTTGTCATGTGGACTCTGCTTTCCCAGAGTCTTACCATCCCATTGCCACGAGGAAGCCATGCCGGGATAGGACTAACGTTTACACAGAACACGCTGCTGCAGATGCCTCCTCCCCAGTGCAGCCCTTGTTGCCTTACCTCCGGTCCCGCCCGAGAATTTGCTCAGCTGGTGGGTGTTCTGGTCTTACAAAGCAGGTCCAATCCAGACACCCACCTCCCCGAGCTGATTCCTCCCTCCGCCATTGGCTACAGCAGTTCTCGCATTTTTACTTTGCTGTGTGCGTGCAGACCGTGTTCTCTCCACTCTCCCAAGAGCTGCCCCAGCCACAGCGGGGAGCCGTCCCCTGGGCCCTCACTAGAGTATTAACTCACGGCTGTGGCAGAATGCTCCCACACCCACAAAGTTTCCCTTAACCACCTTTATGCTCCGTCCCGCCTTGGTCAAACACTCTCAGGGGCCTTCTTAGACACACTCTCCCAGCTTCTGCCAATAAATTTTCACGAGGTCCCGAGGCTCCTTCAACATATAATATCACCTCCCCCCTGGGCCAATTAGGCTATGGTGAGGTTTGGTGCGAATTAATGAGTCTGGTGACCAGGAGGGGAAATGGGGGCATTTCTGAAAGGAGCTCTGCACTGTCATATAAGGTCGTATTTGAAGTCGCTTTATAGTCCCCAAGTAAGGTAAGGTAGGCCACTTTCGCAGGACCAGAGGGCAGGTACGCAGAGATGTCTCTACCAGAAATCTCAGGGTCTCACTCTTTGCCCATCGAGGCCCCAACTTTGGCTGAAGAGACTTGCCCGGGCTGAGAACTCAGCCTGCTCAGAGCTTTGCACAACTGCACCGACGTCCTGTGGCCGAGCTTCAGCCGTTTCTGCCACCACCTCATCCCAGCGGCAGGAGTTAAGGCCTCCTGCCTCTCATGCTTTGCTTGAAATTTCTGACCAATAAATCTGAGTCTGTAATTTTCTCTCTTCAACTACCCACCCGATCCCAAAGACATTGCAACAAATAGCACACTACCCATCTGATTCCAGAGAGACTGCACCAAATAGCACATTGCCCTTCCTCCCAAGCCCCACTCCAGCTCATTGCGTCTTAGCCATCGCACTGGGTAGCACAACAGGAAGGATCTCTCCTCCACCTACCTCCAGCTGTAAGGGCCTCTTTGCCCCCCACCCCAGCCAGCGAGTGAGCCCACGCCAGAATCACGTCCTCAGGACTGGCTTCCTAAAACCAGTGTCTGACGCCAGTTGCCTTATGTTGAGTTCCTGAGCAGCTAGGAGTGAAATGAAAAAAATTCTTTTAGGTGATTAAGGAAGTGCTCCCAGGATACATGGAGTGCAAGAAGCAGAGTAGGACAGCAGTAGAAAACTTAACCAAGACCATGGTACCTGCTGAAGACTAGTGTCCGTCTGTTTGATTCCACAGGGAGGCTACAGTTCCACTACATAACTAAGCCCAGTTTGGTGGGGGGGAGGGCAGCCTTTTGTACCACTAAGTCTGCTGCCATTGGCTGAGATCTGCCCTGCACGCTAGAGGATGTTGTCTCCTAGGTGAGGAGACTTCTGTTGGGTTGAGGACTACTGTCAAGAGTAGGGGCAGCTGTGAATTGTTATCAATCAACAGGAAGAGCAGCCGGGGGTGGGCACTCTGCCTTTAAAGAGGGTCTAGGTGGGGCACTGAGAGAATCCATTACACTGACATTAATGAGTACCTACCATTTGCTCGTTCTTTCTCTGTCACTGTCACATTTAAACTTCACAGCCACTTCAGGAAGAAGGGATGAAGACTGTCTCCATTTTATAGATAAGGAAAATTATGCCTGAGAGTTTAAATAACTTTCTTATGGTTATATAAAGAGAGCCTGTGCTTTCAGGTGTCATAAACTTGAAGATGAAAAGGAATTCCTCGGCTTATGTGTGCACACAGAACCCATCTATGTTCGTATCTTTGGAAGCTTAGAGTAGGGACTCTGGAGTTAGCCAACTGAATCCTAAGTTTTCAAATCCTAAGTTTTAAGTGCTTTGCAATGAAATTGTCTCTCGAATATAATTATGAATCTCATTCCCTAAATATTCTTGATCTCCTTTTAATTTATGTGTATCGCATAAATGTGTATCAACTTTTTTACTCACAATAATCAATGAGTTGAAACGCCACGTTTCCCAACTCCTTTGAATAATAGGTGTTAAAAATTACTAAGAAATTAAATTCTCCATTAAGTAATGGAAACGTCAGAAAAACAGTCTAGGTATGAGATTAACAATAATTTATTTAGCCTTTAGCTCTGTATTAAGCACTTTATATCCATGTTTGCATTATGAGGCAAGGACTAGTATCATATCCCATAATGTAAATAAGAAAACTGAGACATCAGGAGGTTTATTAACTCGCTCCAAATCACAGAACTAGGAATGGATGGAAGTGAACCCAAAACACCCTCTGACGTCAAAGCTGCTGTGGCCGTTAACGGGAAAACGGCACAGTGTCGGTCACCCAGGTGGAGACGATCAGTGATGAAGACCTCAGTCTGGGAAAAGGAAATTTTCCACTTTCTCAACTCTTTTTCACATGAGCCGAATCTGAAAGCCGTGAAGGAGACGGAAAATTTCGAAATACACTCTTTCACCCTGCACATTACTGAGCAAGAGAACATTTCTGAGACAAGAAAGAAGGATCATTCATAATGACCTGCTAAAATAAAAAGCATTTTTCTAGAGGCAGTGCCCGGAGCTGACACAGGACTGAGTGGTTCTGACTCCACAGCTTGAGTGAAATCATCAAATCAGGTTCTCTGCCCTTGAAGAGAATGAGGTTTTGGGGGTGGGTACCTATCACCATGGAAACCAGGCCAGCCACTGGCCCAGGTGGGTGGCCTCTGCAGAATGCTACGGAGGCTTCCTTTGCTTCCTCTGTCTCCTCACCACCTCCCACCCTCAGTGAATAAATCACTTCCTGCCTGTCTCTATGTTCCGTTTCCTGGGGACACTCTTAGAAAGGAAGCAAAGTGGTCCCACTGTCCTTGTCCCCCTTTTGCTGTCCTCAGATACGTTACTTAGCCTTTCTAGGCATCCATTTCCTCATCTGTGAAAGAGAATAACCCATGTCTTTGGATTGCTGTGGGTGATGTATTTATTTTATACGCAAGTATGTTAAGTACGAGCACATACATGTTCGTGTATATGTGTGCACGAGTCTAGAACAAAAACATTTCTGAATAAATTCAGATACCTTCCCCACACCGTACCCTATTAAAACTGGAAAGAACTAGGGGATGGGAATATCACTTCCCCTTTCAAAATTCTCATGGGCTCTCTATGGCCTATGACATTGAGAACAAACCCAGCCAGCGCTCTGAGCCCTCCCCCGCTGGCACCCTAGACCCTTCTCAGCCACCTTTCCCACGATTCTCCCCTCACACTAGTCAGGGAGCGTGGCCTGCATTTGCTTACCTTTATGTTCTTCTCATGCTCCTCTCTACCTGCACTGGTCTCTCGCAATTTTGCCCAAATCTTATCTATCACTTTAGTCTCAGAGAGTATGAAAATTCTATGCAAATCGAATCTCAGAAAGTTACAGAAATTGTGACTATTCCATTCCTTCAATGTATCTTATCGTTTGTTGTGGATGAAACTCCAATTTAAACATATTCCTTGCCTTTGCTGGTGTGGCCCAGTTGGTCAGAGTGTTACCCTGTGTACCAAAGGTCATGGGTTCAATCCTCAGTCAGGGCACATACCTAGGTTGTGGGTTCTGTCCTCAGTGGGGGCTTGGAGGAGGCAGCCGGTCGATGTTTCTTGCCCTCTCACTCTCTCCCTATCTTCCTCTCTTTCTAAGATCAGTGAGCATGTCCTTGGGGGAGAATGAGGGGAAAAAAAGTTCCTTAATATTAACAAACCATCTATTTTAAGTGTGCAACTTGATTTTCATGAAGTGCATACACCCATGTAATTACCTCCCAGATCAGGAAATAGAGTATTATACATACCCAAGTAACCTCCCCCAAACTCCCGCCTAACCCTACCTTCTTCTCCAAAGGTAACTGCTATCCTGATATTTAATATCCTATATTAGTTTTTCCCTGTTACCAAAAAGTTATGTAAGTGGAGCCATTGCATTAGGTATTCTTTGTGTATGGCTTTTCTTAATCGAGATTGTTTATTTATTAATATTGTTGCATATAGCAGGACTTCATTCTTTGTTCTTTCTTTATAGGATTCAGTCAAGAATAGTCCACTTCTTTTTTACCCATTGTACTATCGATTGGCATTTATTGTTTTTAATGGGTTAAGCAGGATACACACCTAGAAGTCCCTCATCTGAGTCAGGTGCACCTCATCAGTCTCTGGCCCAGACAACGTGCAATGTGACTACAGGGTTTGGAACATTGTGCTACGACGTGGACATACACTCATTTTTCTCCCTCAGTCTCTCCCTCTTTCCAAGGCTAGTACAGCTTGGTCTGAGAAGTTTCTTGTACTTCGAGCTGCAGCATTACGACGAGAGTCAATTACTGAAGTGTCTCGTGGGGATATGTTAATAGGCCCTTAAAATAGCCATATGGACTACCTGTCATTTTTTTCCCATCTAATTTTAATAAGATGTTCAGGAATTTGATCTGGTCTCACTCTCATGCTTCTCAATGAACAACTAAATGTGAAGCTCTAAAGAAAAGAAAAACTCATATACAATGCAGATACTTAAGCATCTATGTTGAACTTGGTTAATAGAAACCAAAATGGACAAGGTTTTAGTCATTGTTGGTTAGTTACTTTTGATGTCAGACAACTAATTTCTCTGGCCCTCTTTTGAGTATTGATCAAATTTACTATGCCTTCGTTGAAAATGTCCATTTTAGTATCTGAAAATACGTTTTACATAACCAATAGTTTTTTAAAGTGTTACTCAGCAAATTGCAATTCGTTGTAAAATTTGCAGCATGCCGTCTTTCAGCCTCTTTTGCCCCTGCCGTTCGGGCCACAGTGCCAGCCCCTGCACCCCCATTTGATTCCGTATCGGTGTTATGTCTTCATTTTAAACTTAAAAATACTTATTTTAACCTGAAATAATAATTTAATTGTGTTATAATGAAAATAACATATGTTTCAATGTAGTTATCAATTACAATTTACGTAGAAACTGCCGTAACATAGCTGCCTGCATAACATATTGAAGTAAGCGCACTATGTTACACTGGTGCCTAGAAAACAACCATTCAAACTAAATCGAAGGTCGATGCCCACTAGGCCAGTGACGTGTTTCCATGTTAATACTAACAATGACACACGTGCCTGGTACACACACCGCACTCCAACAACAGTGTCTGAGACAACATGAAGGTGCAGCGGAATACGATGCCACCAAAACAGAAACAGAGCTGTGTTCCATGGAGAAATCTTTCACACCGCTGCCGTTTTAAAATTAATTAAAATGACATGAGTTTAAAAAGTTAGTTCCTCCGTCGTACTAGCCACATTTCAAGCGCTTCGCAGCCACATGTGGTGAGGAGAAACACCTGCCAGGTTTCTTCCTGCCTTTCCTCTTTTACCACTTCTTTTGCTTTTCGCCTTCTCCAGCGGAGGAGGGCTGGTCCGTCCAGTCCGGTTTCCAGGCCCCGACTGAGCCGTATTTCCCAGTGGTGGTTTCTTCTGTTTCGTGGTGCCATGTCGGTGGGTGTGTGAATGAAACCACGATCTGCCTCCCTGTATCTTCCCTTTTTCTTCATAGCTAAGAACCTGCCTCCTCACTGCTGACTGGCCATCTTGTCATTTCTTTCTCAGTCTCCCACTTCTTCTGTTCTGCTAAGCGGGTAAGTTGGTTTCCAGCTCCCATCTTCAAAACACGCCCTGCCATTTCGCCCGATGTTCTGTTTTCCCCATTCATACGCTGCCATAGACTGACTGGTCCTGCCACCCCCACACGGGTTCCTATGTTGAAACCTACTGCCCCATGTAGGGGCGTTTGGGGGTGAGGCTTTTGGAAGGCGATTAGATCATGAGAGTGGAATGTTTATGAAAGGGATTAGTGCCTGTATTAAAGAGACCATAGAGGGCTCCCTTGTGCCCTGTGAGGACACAGAGAAAAAAGGCTGTCTATCAACAGGAAGTGGGCTGTCACCAGACACCCACTCAGATAGCACATTGACCTTGGATTTCCCAGCCTTCAGAATTGTAAGAAATAAATTTTTGTTGTTTATAAGCTACTCAGTCAATGGTAATCTGTTATGGCAGCTCGAATGGACTAAGACACACACCTAAGTGCAACTCCTCAGCTTGGTCTCCGCCAATGTGCAACTGACTAGCCATTGGTAAGATCCCCCAATTTGGACTGTGGTTAAGGGAAAGGACACGTCTGTAGTGGCCTTTAGGCTTGGCTGCATGTCCATACCTAGGCTTACCGGGGCACTGCACTGGATATATATTTAGTCAGGACTCTATGATGCGAGTGAACAAACCCAGTGGAAAGTGACTTTGGTGAAACAACGGAATTTATTGGCTTATATAAATGAACTATGGGAAGGGTGGAAATACAGCTATTCTACCCTTGGGGATGACAAAAACTGGATAAATTTGGTTTCTTGTCTCTATAGTTAATCTACAATTAAATCATTCTCCACAGTTCCTACTTATCTCCAACCCTATCAGTTGGAAATTAACAGTATCCCTAGCATTTACTGAAATATAGAAATGTGTTTACTTTGTAATTAGAAATAGACTTCATGGAGACAGGTTTGCTCTCTTTAAATATCTGAAGAGCTGTCATTTTAAGACGAACTTCTTATAGCTCCCTCAGGCAAAATTAAGATTTATGAGTAGACTTAACTATAGGCCACTTTGGGACTCACAGGGAAAGTGTTTCTAATAACTAAAGCAGTCAGATGGTAGAGTGGAATACCTATTAAATGCATGAGATTTCTGTCACTCAAATCACTGGAAGTGTCTAGGAAGAGGTTAGGTGACCAACTATATGAGTTTCCTGCATGAAGTTGATGATCGAAGAAGATGACTTTCAAGATTCTTTTCTTCTGTTTTGAAGAATCTGTAAAATAAAATAAAAAAACATTAGGTGGTCCTTTATCAACCATTTGGCCTAGAGATACTTTAACGTAAGTACTTTAAATCAGGCTTTCATTGATGCAGCCAACTGTCTACATATTTATCATATCAGATGAGGCGTCAGTCAAGGGTTTGTGACCAATCGGTGTATTTCTTCATGTCAGGGAGCTTGCTCTGAGGTGATGGCATCCAACAAAGTTGGCCTCACATCAAACCGTTCATCTCATTTTATTCCTCAGTTGACCATCTATCGGGTACCTATTCCAGGTATCGGTCTGCACGTGTGAGACAAGAGCCTCGGTTGCTCATAATATCAGGGTCCCTCTGGGAATCAGAGAGGGTGGTATATTGCTCACAAGAAAGTCTCAGAATGTGACTGCAGAGTTCTACAGTGTTCTCAAGTTCTTTCTTGGGCCATATGCATAATCTGTTCTTTATTCAGCCACATTTTTTTTTTTCTCCAGCAAGGTACTATGAAGAGTTCGTAGGAGGACACTGTTATCCTGCTGACACTATCTTAGAACAGCTAAGCCTATACATTAGCACACCCTTCTCTTTCCAATAATATATGGCCTCAAAAATAGCATGTCCCAAGATCTATGCTAAGAAAACTAAGCTTTAAAATTAGGTTTCTGGAAAAGTTTAATATATCTGCATGATACTTCTAATTCATCCTGTTTTGAAGTTGAATTCGCGATTATTACCCTGAGTCTATATTAAAATAATTCCCTGGTTGTATTTATTATGCTCAGGAGACCTGGCGGTTTATTATTAAAGCTCTTCGAGTTAATTGTGCCTGCTGCGCCAGTCTTCTTCAAGGGAAGCTCGGGAACTGTCTTTCTCATCTTTAATTAGGAAATCATAAAATGCAATTCTAAGAACATGGGAATTGTTTTCCTTGCTAATAAAGACTGACCCACCGAGTTTATTACACAAAACTTTCTCTTGATGTCAGATAAAATTTTTTAACTTTGCTGTTAAAATGGAAAATGATATTCTGTTAAATAACAGATCAACTTTACTCCTAGCTTCTGGTTTTTTATTTTACATTTTTAAGGAAAAATAGAAGGTTTATTTCCCCCCTCTGCTGAAAACATACTTTTCTTTTTACATAACAAAATTGTCTTGTAAGTTATACATGTTCTGTTAGTTTGCTAGGGCTCCCATAATTAAAGAGCACAAGTTAAGTGGCTTACACAACAAACATTTATCATCTCACTGCTCTGGAGGCTAGAAGCCTGAGGTCAAGGTGTCTGCAGGGTTGGTTCTTCCGAGGTACCTGAAGGGGAGTCTCCCAGGCCTCTCTACTTGGCTTGTCGATGGTCATCTTCTCCCTACACATGTCTGACTCTGTGTCCAAATGACCCCTCTTTATAAGAACACCGGTCATATTGGATTAGGACCCAACCTAGTAGCTTCATTTTCACTTGATTCATTCTGTAAAGACCCCATCACCAATAAGATCAAATTCTGAGGGGCTGCAGGTTAGGACTCCAACATTAACTTTTTTGGGGGGGACACAGTATAACCCATAATAAATGTTATCAAGAAAAATGCAATGTGAATTACCATATTTTGCTGTGTATAATGTGTACCCACATTTTTAGCCTGAACTTTCAGGAAAAAAATATTTCGTTTTAATTTTTTAACTCAATTTTTAATTTATTTATAGTTAGGCACTTCTTTTTGTATTATAAAGGGTATTATTTTGCATACGGGTATCAGCACTGCTTTCTAGAGTTACACTTTTAACACATAAGCACAAATAAAAGAATTTAAAACATTTATATAGATACAGAATTAGTACTACCCACATATAATGTGCATCCTTATTTTTCCCTCAAAAATTTGAGCAAAAAGTATGCATGTTTTCAACAATGCTTTTGATTTATTAAAAGGAGCTGAAGTTATCTTTGCAACTAATTTTCCTCCTTTATGTTTTCCCTACGTATTAAGTGGGGAAGAAAACACGACCTCGAAATATGTAAAGTAAAAATGGTGAAAACAAGAGAGAAACAGACGAGTCCATAATCACAGTGGGAACTTTTTAGATATACTTCTTTTAGTAATTGATAGAACAAGCAGGCAAAAACTTTAACAAAAATAATATATCAGGAAAGAATAGTCAAGAAACTTGCCTTAATAGACAAATATAGAGCACTCTACCCAAGCACATACATTCTTTTCAAACATACATGAAATATTTAAAGAAACTGATTATGAGCTAGACCACAAAATAAGTCTCATCCAAGTTCAAGTGAATGAAACCATGTAGACTAGATAAAACGTATTAATGATCCTAATACAGTTAAGATAATCAGAAAATTCTCATCTACTTGGAAATTAGCATATACTTTAATAACCCATGGTCAAAGAAGAAATCATAACAGAATTAGAAAATATTCTGAATTGAACAATATGAAAATATTACACATTAAGGTATATAACTTAGGAATTAAAGAAATAAAATAAAGATAAGAACAGAAATCAATAAGATAAAAAACACATACACAGTAGCAAAGCAACAAAAACAAAAACAAATTTAAAGAACTAATGAAATTGGCAAGCCTCTGGTGAGACTTTTCAAGTGAAGAAAAAAACAAATGTCCATAATAAGTAATGAAAAAAAGAGACAACACTACAGAACCTGTACATTCCAAATATATCAGCTAAGCAACTTTTTCAAACAGAAATTCTTCCAGTCTTATGCTCCTTTCTCTGCAGCTTAGACAGGCTGCCAACATTTCTGCTTAAAATAAGTGGATTATTGGATAGACCTTGGAAAACTTTATGCTATAGATTTTTTTTTTTTGCAGCAATAATATGGGAACCATCTCCTAATTATTAATGCAGATGACAGCCATAGGAATTTCCTACAATTAAATTTCTGGAGTAACCCTCAAATGTCCTTTAAAACAATAGTGTCAGTTCTTTTTTCTCACTAAAATGTAATTAAGCCTCCCATTAAATAGTAAAATAGACCAGTTTTAAGCTTTACTATTTTTCCCTCTAGTGGGGGCAGAATAGGTACAAGGTTAAAAACAAATGTCATTTAGGAAGCCAAATGCAAGCAAACTCTAAATTAATTAGTCCCCAAATCAAGTTCTTTCACTACCTGGTATAACTTGAAATCTTAAACCGAAGGAGCTATTAGACAGAGTTCAGTAATTTCATGGGGAAGTTGTAATGGACTTTAACATATATCGCTCAGAGATATGCAACTTTTGTATTGCTAAATTACTGTTTAAGCTTTGAGAGGGATTCTAGTTCTGTCCTTGCATAAATCAATACAATGGCCTAACCCTTACCACTGCAGAATATCTGGGCTCAAGAAGATATCACTTGTGATTCTACACGCTCCTTACTAGATGGATATTTCCATAAAATTAAGAATACATACTATGAAAATAAAGAAAATGAGAAACATGAGTTTCCTGTTGATAAGTATTTCTTTTGGAAACCCTAATTTGAGGTTGCTTTGGTGTGGCCATAAACTGCAACACACAGTGTGACGTGTCAGGTGCTTCATGTATGAGAATTGTAATCCATCAGAGAAATAAAAATTTCAGGTTTGTTTTGCTTTTTGGAAAAAGCAAAAGGTACAGAAAAGTTGAAAGAATAATAAATCCCATGTATCTGCTATGTGGAATTAACCAACATTAACCTTTAGCAGTATTTTCTTCAGATCTCTTAATGGGCAGAGGAGTAAAGAAATAAAATTCCACAAATTAATTTCCGACTCCATGTACCCTCTTCTCTTGTCCTCACCCCCACTGTCCCTCCCCGGTGGCAAGCACCGTCATGGATTCGCTGTCTAGTCAGTGTTTTTCTTTTTAGGGCGTATTGAAGTGTCCATAGATAGTACACAGTGTTCAGCTGTGTGTCCGTTACTGCTCTGCAACCTGCTTTTTTAACTCAGCATTTTCTAACCTATCCATGTAGACACTTATAGCTCTATTTCATTCACTTTAACTGCCACTCAGTATCCCATCACATGAATAAAACACAATTTATATTTTCTCTGACTGAGGGATATTCAGGACATTTCCGAATTTTTGCTATTCCCAATCATGCTGCAGTTACTTTATGTGTGTGTGTGTATACACATCCTCATGTGTGTTTGAGCTTCTTAAGGGGAGTGGTCTCTGCTTTGTTCACTAGGCTGCCCTATCAATAAAAATGTAATTGCCTTTCCCCAATATTTCTAAATTTATTTATAATTATATAAATATTCTATTATACTAATACATAGTATCTAACATAAAATTTATTTTTTTCTTAAATAATAAAATAAATAAATACAAAGTTCTATTATTTTCTTCCCACATCCCATTTGACTTGTTGGGTTATAGGATATAGACATGGTCATCTGTACTTATATTATTTATATCTATTTCATACTTGTTTATATCATATTATTATATTTCATTAATAGTATCATATATCAATATAATGCTATATTATTTTATTATTCTCCAAAGAACTGTACTAATCTGCATTCCTTCCAGCAGAGTATGAAAATTTCCATTTCCTTCAATCTTACTAAGACTTGATGTAAAAGATGTTTTAAACATTTTCTTTTGAAAAAAGTTTCAAACCAGAAGAAAAGGTGCGAGAATAGTACAATGACCTCTTGTGTGAACGTCACCTAGATTCACCAATTATTAACACTTTGCTGCATTTGCTTTCTTTCTTTCTCCTCTTTTCCTTCAAATGCATGTATATTTTTTACATAATTTTTTTCCTGAACCATTTGAAAATGAGTTGCAGACAGTATGAGCCATTGATCCTAAGTATTCCCATATGTAGCTCCCAAGAGCAAAGATCTTTTCTTAGGTAGCCGTTGTACGATGATCAAATTCCAGAAACTTAACATAGATATAGAAAATTTTCGCAATTTTCCCAATTAAGTTCTTTCTAGCAATTTTTTTTTCTGACCCAGGTCACGTGTTCCATTTAGTTGTCATTGTGTCTCTTTAGTCCTTTAATCTAGAATGATTCCTTGGATCGTCTTCCTTTTTCACGACATCAACCTGAGAGTACAGGTCAGTCGTATTGTTTCTTATTCCTAATTTGGATTTTCCTGGTGATTTACTCATGATTAGGCTGGGTTATGCATTTTTGGCAGGAATGCTATAATATACGAGTATATAATATATGACAAAGTGCTCTTCTCAGTGAATCACATCAAGTGGTTGTCATATTTTCAGTTTTGCCACTCTAATGGTAGTTGGTAGTTTTTTGGCCAACCCAATATGTATGCCTTGTTGAAGGATTTCCCCTCCCCCTCATCCATCCTCTCACATACTTATCTTTTTCTTGGTAAAAACATATAAGTTCTATTCTCTTAGCTCATTTCAATTACACAATAGAGTGTTAGCAACTATAATCACACCTTTTTCCATTAGATCATCAGGTCTTATTCATCTTACAGCTGAAAATTTCTACCCTTTGACCAATGTCTCCCCAGTTCCTCCCCCCAGCCCCAGCTTACCACCATTCTATTCTGTTTCTATGAGCGTGACTTTTTTTAGCTTCCCCTGTAAGTGGATGTTTTTAAAACCACCAAAATGACAGAAAAGGCAAGTATAAGCAAGCATAATTTCTCAACCCAAAGGCAGGGGATTCGCTGCACATTCTCCTCACAGCAGATACACAGCCTCTTTCTTAGATGTTAGGGGACCTTGCTTAATGACAATAGACAACAGCCATGACCTATTAATCTTATCTGTTTCCCTGGAAAATTGTTGCACGCCCCATGTGGGAATATTTTTCAAGGATCTCCCATAACAGAATATTGTAAGGATTAACTGAAATAATAAATGTAGTGCCGATCCCTAAAAAGTCCTCATTAAATGGAAGTTGTTATTATCCGGTCACCAAACTTTACTGACTCTTCCTCTGAAATCTCAAGCATCTCATCTTCTCTGCCATCCCCACTTGTCTTCACTTCATCTGAGCTACCTCGTAGGATCCTTGCTTCCCTCCTTGTCTGTCGCTTCCTCTACATCTTCTTGGTTTATAGAAGAGGTCTCCTCTTTCTTTACCTCTTAATTAGAGCTTATATTTTATAGAAGATCCATTTATTCACTGAGCCAATCTCCTGAGGGTCTGACAGTCCTCGGGCAGTGAAGCTGTGAGCCAGTTTGACCAAGGGAGCAGGGAGTGGCCAAGGAGGAAATGAGGAGGAGAGAGAAACATATGAGCCAGCCATAAGGGAATAACTTTAATTGCTCTGGCATGGTTTCATGTAGCACGGAGAGAGGGCAACTAAGGTTGAAAACAAGCTCCCTTCTCAACTTTAAAAAGATACCTTCTCATGGAGGAATTCCATCTTTGGCAATATTTTCATGGGTCATTGAGTCTGTAGTACCCAGTCTAGTTCTGAGTCTAGCAATGACACCGGCTTGAGTACTCTAGCAATCAAAGTGATGCTTTCCCCAATTTTTTTTTTTCACAGCAAGAATTTTTAAGACCTCGCTGGAACTCCTGGGTGATCTATTGTGTCCATGGCAGGGCTAATGTAGCTGTTCCATGTGCACACATTTCTATCATAAAATGATGTCTAAATGCTGAGCGCCAAAATTCATCACTGGTGTGTTTTTCTGTGTACAGCACAAACACAGAGCTTCTTCAGTCGGCGAGATAAAACAATGCTGGGCCTTCAAGGAACTGACACTTCTTTATCTCTAAATCCCTGCTTCCTGGCCGCCTATCCACAGTTTTTCTAAGAATTAATGATTAACAACCGCCAACCCAAGCTTCCCCAAAGCTACGCTTAAGTAATTCGTAGGTCTTCCCTGAGTCACGCCATGATTTCTGCTGTGCTGTGTTTCAGCCTTTATCTTCTCGTGAATTTATGGTCACCCACTTTTAAAATGCATGTCTCCAAGAACTTCAGATTATTTTTCTAGGCCAGACAGAGGCAGTCAGCCCTGTGGTTAAGGACAGTCCCTGGAGCCACTTAACGGCTAAGTGTCAAATCATTACTGTGCCACTTTCTAGCCATGATATTATGGGCAATATAAATTGTTTGTTTCTTGATTTCTTCATCTTAAAAATGGGGATAATAATCACCATAACTTTACTTTAAAATTTAAATAATTAACATATGTGAAACACTTAACACAGGTCCTGGTACCCTAGATACTAGGTGTTAGCTTTCATCATTATTATTTAAAGGATGTGGATTGTGATGACTGTGGACTCTGGTCCCCATCAGGAGAAATGATATTAAGAGGAAATTTACAAATGGACATTTTTACTGGGCATATCCAAATTAATTTTGGCAAACTAAACTGTGGAAAAACACTAGTCCAGAGAGGAGCTTTAAACGCTATCCCAAAGCAGGCCCTGCCCCGATTTTTAACTCCGTAACAGGGAGACAAGGCTGTCCGCTGTGATGTGAAGTGGGTTTATAGGAAGCTAGGAAAGCAGTTCAGCATCATGTGGGGCAACGGCGTGAGCCAAGACCACCTGTCTTCTAGCACTAGTTCTCCTGCAAACAGGACTCAACTGTCTCCATTTCGGACGGACAGGCTCTCTGGGGCAGAATTTGTGTGAAGACGCCTGGTTTGTGCAGAATTTGTGCAACTGGTTGGCTTCTCTTTTGCACTGACTTCTCCACTCCATGCACGGCCGCCTTCTACTTGTATGCCACTGTCTGTCCGGTGCCATGTGACTACAGTAATGGGGCTGCGTTCCCCCACAACAGCGACTCAGCGGGACCCTTGCAGCTGATGTGAGAAAAGACTGGTTGGGAGAATATTCCTTAAAATATAACCTATGTGACGGGCAGTGAAGGATTAGTAAACCTCTCTGCAGCCAACAGAGGTGTCCAACCTGCAACCCGCAGGCCACATACAGCCCAGGATGGCTATGAATGCGGTCCAACCCAAAATTGTAAATTTACTTAAAACATCGTGAGATTGTTTTGCTTTCATGAGTGTTTATGTAATGTGTGGCCCAGAGACACCAAAAGGTTGGACACCCCTGGATAGTATATGCCCTTATATTCCAGAAACATGGCATACAGCTCCAAAAAGACCTAGCACATGCTAACTTAGTTTTCTTGCCTAGTAACAAAAAGTGCATTAATCCTTTCCCAGGGGTGTGCCCGCCTGGAAGTCATACGCAGGGGCTGCATCTCCTCCATAGAAATGAGGTTATGGGACCATATCGAAACCTGCTTGCTAGTTTGACTCCTCTGTATTCAAGTCAAGGGGTGTTCTAGTAGTTTGAGCCTATTTTTAGTCTAGTTCTTCTGTGATCTCCAGATTAAGTCTTTCTTATTCTTATATTATCTGTTTACTGAAGGATAAAATTTAATCGTCACCACTCTATTAATTATAACAGTGGTCCCAACTTGGCTGTGCATCAGAACACATGGGAAGCTCTAAAAACTGGGCTCCAAGATATCCTGCAGACCTGTATCAATGTTCAATGCTAGAGTTCAGCAAGTCGTACGGTTAACAAGCAGCCCGGGTAATTTCTATTCAGCCATTCTATGAAGGGGTTTGAGGAACAACTGCCTTAAAAAATTATAGCGCTAAACCAATTTTTTTTAAATTAATAAACCCATACTAACAACCATCTTTAAAAAAGAATACAAAGAAAAGGATTAACTTCAGCCTTCAACTATTTCATTGATCACTCAGAGAAAATATATTAGCCTTTTCTCTGTTCACAGTCACAAGATTATTGTTGATTTTTACGACTTCTCTAATTTAATGCCTCTGCATTCAGCCAAAGGAGGATGGCTCCAACTTTTGTTACCACATTATTATCATTCCTCTTTTGGCAATGCGGATGCAGAAGCTACAGCCAAAGTCACGTCACTGGTACATTATGGGGAGTGGACGAGGAACCCAGCCATCGGCTGTCACGCCAGACCGGGAACCAGCTAACCCTGTCGTTGAACATGCAGATTATCGAAGGGAGTTAACACGCAAGCCTGCAGTCACACAGTCAGAGCGCTTTGCTAATGTTACCTCTGTCAAACAAGGTGTGACGACATCTACCACTTCTCTTTTGGCCCCCAAGTGTCTGCCATGAGAATGCTATTTAGAAGTCACACTCTGGGTCCATATAAGGGGAAATCCAAGACAAATTCAGAGTTGGTACACTTTGGTGGCAATTTTAGAAATAAGCTAAAGATACCCTCAGAAAGAGAGTGCTATACATTCTTGTGGAATAGCTTATCCAACTTTGGTAAGATTAGAAGCGCCATTTGCCGCTGTGCATTGGGGGAACTCTGGGAAGTCCCAGGATTCCTCGCGGTTAAGGACCAGAGCTAAGAAGTACTGACTTCAACTGTACAAAATCCACACATTTTGAAGAACGGCTGTTGGCAATGCAAATTCCCAATAACCTCATTACAGAATAACTATGAGTCACGCAGGTTTTCAAACCTGATTTTAAGAACGTCAGCGAGCCAATTGGCACTTGGGCAAGGGTGTTTCATTTTGTTTACTTCAACTGGAGCTAATGATCCTGGCAAATCTAAGTGAAGCTAAAAGGTTTCCTGAACCATTGTCAGGCCGCTATGCAGAGACTGCATGTCCCTGTTACGAAGAATGAACGGCCAGAGGGGAAGGAGAGACAGGGCCCTCGCCATTGCAGTCTAACAAAGAACTTAATACAAGAGGCGAAAAGCAAAGGAAGACAGTCTCGCCCTCTGACCCGGTCGTCCTGAGCCTGCCTCGTCCCGGCTGCCAGGCCTTCGGAGCTACACAAGCAAACTGTGACAGTGCAGGGGCGGGGGGGCCCTTGAAAGTCTGTGTGCATCATCTCCGCTGGCTGGGAAGAGGAAAACCTTGAGACCGCGTGTTCATCCCAAGGCCTGGAAGGGGGAAAAGGAAGGGGCTACAGTGCCCAAAGAAACGGCCCGTAAACAATTTTGGTTAACTGTCTGCCTCCCGTCACGTATACAAAATGAACAAATAGAGTTGGGAGCAAGGTAAGGGTTCGGGCCAACAGACCCCCATCCAGACCTACGTTTGGGCAGCTCGCCTCCCTGGGGGGAAGGCTGGCACCACCTTCACCCATCCATCAATACGTAACTTGTTCGCCCCACCCCACCTACTAAGTAAGTCCTCAAAACAAAGGACTCGCCGTCTTGGCTCTTGGCCTCTTGGCCCTCATGGCTCTCTTGCCACACAGGGGACCCTTGGCCAGAGGGCCCCGGGCCACCTCCTTTGGCCACCTGGCCTCTGGGCACCCTTGCTTTGCTTTCCTATTAGAACTTGGCATTAATAAACCTTGTGTACATACTAACAGGCCCCCGGTCTATAATTCTTTACTGCATCGGTGAGAAGAACCCAGTTTCTGGGGGTTTCTCCCGTAACATCTCTCCGTAAATGGGCAGGTTCCTCTGCAAATTTTACCTATGACTTAAACTCCCTGGCAGGAACAGAAACAAAGGTGTCAGGAGAGGCGGCACGTGTGAATTCTGTGGTGGGACTTAGCTTAGATTTGGCTACTAAGGTCCACTATACAGAAAAGTGGACTTCTATTTTCAGATGCTAAAGCTGTTCTGGATTCTAGAGTAGCTGGTCCCTAAACATAGGACATCACCCTCCCTCTCTTTAAAGGTCTTCTCCAAAGCCAAGACTCCTAAAGGCATCCCGGGGGGTAAAATCATTTCAGTAGGAAAGAGAAGCCCTGGCTGGGTTTGAGTTATCCCAAGTAGGATTTGTTGCTTTGGAAGAGATCCTCACAGAGACCACTTCTGGGGGTCCTTTATTCATTAAACACTGAAATGCACCTTTTTCTAAAGAGGGCCAGCCCTGGTGCCTCCTTCTTAATACCTGCTTTGAGGTCAGGGCAGGGCAAAGCAATCGCTCTCCTCACTGGATCCCTGGAGCCCTGCCCAGCGCCCAGTGTACGATTCTGTCATTTCCAAGTGATTAGATTCCCCCAACCAAGGAACTCAACTTGACCATCTCTTACTACTTTTTCTCATCCTTCTTCCAATTGAATACGACCTCTGAGATGCAGAAGGAAGACTGCCATGAAACCACATGTCTGGGTGCCAGTCCTCCAGTTACTTTTTACATGCGAGATCAAACGCATAAATTGAATGGATTACCTCATGGCCGGTGACCCACTGGAAGGAAGGGCTACCAGGGGCTAGGTGGCAACGCCATGGGAGTGGACTTGTCCACGGAGGAGGGTTCCGAGCAGTGAGGCTGACAGTGTCGCTTCCCTCCCTGAGAGTTACTGAGGGAGCCCTCACTCGACACAGGAGGAGGGGATGGACCCGTTTTGGCAGCTGCCATGTTTGGTTCGGTGCCCTTGGAGGCGATTGGATCTGGTGAAGGCCTGGCCACGGTCCTCACACTGGTAGGGCCTCCCGCCGCTGTGCAGCTGAAGGTGATGGGCCAGCTCTGAGGCAACATGGAAGGCCCTGCCGCACTCGGCGCAGAGGGAGCCCTTCTCCCCGGAATGGGTCTGCTGGTGCCGCCTCGGGGTGGGGGGTTGGGCAAAGGCCTGGCCAGACTGCGCACAAGGAAAGGGCCTCTCGCCGGCGTGGATGCGCTGGTGGCGCGCCAGACGCGAGGACTTTGGAAAGGCCGTGAAAACCTCGGACAAAGCTAAATGGAGGGCGGGGGTGGAGGATGGAGATAAAAACACAAACAAAATTAAAGTGGCTCTAAAAACATAAAGGCATGCTTTGCACAGTTTTATGCCATTACATTTGAATACAACAGGGAGACAAACTATGTCCTTTATGCAAAACAAATAAAAATAAAATGAAAATCTTGCATTCGGAATAAAAGCTATCAACAATCGGCTAGTGGCTGGACCACGTGAGGCGAACGTGCCTCAGCTGACTCCAGTGCACAGCCTTTAGAAACAGATCCCCGGTTATGACGTCACGCCCTGAGGAGGTGGGGCGAGTGGGGAACGGGGTGGCAGCGTGGTGGCCCCGGGTGGGGCTGCTCTGGAGGTGAGGACCCAAGGCGTCCCATCCCTGTTCAGCTCTTTGGCCAGGTGTGTTCACCTGGGAGGAACCAGGAAGGGGAAGGAGGGTGAGAGGTGGCAGAGTCTCTTTGCACAAGGAGTGCTGTCATTCCTCACCAGAAGAAACAGGGAGGAGCGAGTGTCCCGGGCAGAAAAACAGTAGTTGCCAAGGCCCTGGGCTGAGATCCTGCCTGATGTCTGAGGGGCAGTGAGGAAGCCAGAGGGGCCGAGGGAAGGACAGAGAGAAAGGAGGGCAGAGACGGAGCAGGGGGCTCGGATGTGTGGGGCCTTGAAGATTACGCTAGGGATGGCCTTTATCTGGAAGAAACTGGACCCTCTTCAGAGGGTCTGGGATAAAGGAAGGCATTCATTCATTAATTTGGCAAATATTTAGTGCCCGTTATGTGCTGATTACTGTCTTAGGCTTCAGGATTTTATCAGTGAACAGACACAAACTCCACCACAAGAAACTTACACCACTGAAGATCTATATTGTAAAAGAAGGAAGGGTTCAAATAATGACCTCGGTTTCCCCTTAAGAAACTAGAAAAGACGATCGAGTAAACCCAAAGTAAGTAGAATCAAGGAAATGATAAAAATTAATAAATAAATAAAAGAAAGAAAGAAAAGAGGACACAAATAGCAAAAACCAGTGAAACCAAAAGCTGGTTCTTTGAGATCAATATTAATGCTAATCCTCCAGTCAGACTCATCAGGTTAAAAAAAAGAGAAAGAAAAAGAGGAAACACTAATTAGTAAAACCAGTCATGGAATATATGCCATTTCTATAGCGTCTATAGATATTCAAAGGATAACAATGGAATATTATAAACAACTTTATCCCAATAAATTTGACAGAATAGAAAAGTTCCTTGAAACACACTAGCAGAGCTTACTCAAGAAGAAATCATGTTAATAGCCCAAACGTGTTAAAGAAATTGAATTTGTAGTTAAATACCAGCACACAACCAAAACTCCGGGTCAGAGGGCCACGCCCTTCTACCTCCCCCTCACTTGGTCACCAGATGCAGAAGCCCCGGGAAGGGTGTGACCCTGGGCAAGGCAGGTATCTTCAGCGATAAATTCTCTAAGAACCTTTCACTGGAGGAACGTGGCAAGATGACACATACACATTGCCGCCATAACAGGTTGCAAGCTACCTTGAGAGCAGGGATCAGCTCTGACTCTTAGCCAGGTCCCTGGTTCCTGACCACAAAGTAGATACAGCCTATGAACAAGTGGCCGGTGACAAAATGCCATATTTTATCTACGCACAAGTGAGGTCAAAATGCAGGTGTCTTGCCCGCATTCTTAGTTGGAAACACTGAAGAAACAATTGGATATAGGCATCTGGATTTCAAGGCGAAGATCTTGAGAGAATATAAAATTTAAAAGTCATCAATGTATAGATTACATTTCAAGCCATATGATCATATGAGTCACCAAGAGGGCGCACACAGTGAAGGGGCCCAAGGTCTGAGCCGTGGACGGATTCAACGTTAACAAGCAGGGGAGATGAGAAGGCTCAGCAGGAGGTGAAAGGAAGAGAACAAAGGGATGCGAAGGAAATCGGAAGGGTGTGATGTTCTGGAGAGCAAGGGAAGCAATGGTTCGAGGAGAAGGAAACGAACCATCCTGTGAAGTGCTGCTGACGGCGCACGTTAAACGAGGACCAAGGACCGGCCGTATGAGTTAGCCACCGGGGCGTCAAAGGCTGATTGAAGTAGATTCAAGGAGGCAGAGGAACTGTAGGCAATGAGTAGAGACAGCTCATTCGAGGAGTTTCAGTGTAGGAGGGGCCTGGGGAATGGGAACCACCTGTGTGTATGCTGAAAGAAATGACCCAGGAGGGAAGGAGAAATTGAGGAGGGGGGAGTGGAAGGGGCTTCGGGAGTGATGTCCTTGAGAAAGTGAGAGAGGATGGGTCCGGTGTGCTCTCATGTCCTGTGGAGTGTGCTATCGCTTAATAAATCTGCTCTCTCTCTCTCTCTGCTATAAACTCTCTTGCGTGTTTGCTTCAGTTCTTTGTCTGCATGTTTGGTTTAATTCTTGGTCTGCGATCGCCAAGAACCTGGTTACCTGTGCCCACCTGAGACAAAGGTGTAAGCACAGAGCAGCTGCGTTTCTTCAGTATGACCTCTTCTCTTTTCTCTCCTTTTGATTCAAACTGGACTCATCCAGCACCCTGACTCACTTGCCTCCTTCTGCCTTGTACATCCACTCCCTTAATCATTAAGCCCTCAGGACAACGGCCCCAAACAGTCTTGGGACAAAATCTTGGGTCAGTTGACCCCAGAGGCAGAGTTTAGGTCCAACTAGAGATGACATCCAGGCCTCAGTTGTGTTTGAGTTCCAGGCCCAGAAAAGTGGTGATGTTGGGCAAAGAGACACCGCAGCTGAGGTCAGGACCAGATGCAATGATCCCTTATCCCCTGCCCTAGCGCCGGCCAATCAGCAGAGACCACGACTCTAACTCTCTTAGTCACCACGATGAATGATTTTCCCCTGCATAACACATCCCCTGGATGCCACCTGGGAGCCAGGTCTTTAGCATTAGCTCCCTATGTCTCCGGGAGTCGGCCACTTCCTGAAATAAACCCTTATTTTTGTGGAAGAAAAGAGGCCACATTTTAACCTGACAGGCTCGGGGGAGGTCTGTGAGGCAGCGTGACTAACTCAGAGACCTCCAGCAACCACAACACGTGGTCTAAAATAAGAACTTACTAACTAAAAGCGGTTCGTGGAGGGTAGTCCTGTCCTCGGCCAGTATTTTTCCCTAACAATGGTCAATTTTTACCTGAAGTAAGCCTGTCCGTTGTCTTTTTGCATCCAAAAGAGGTTACCTTTGCAGTGTCAAGGTAACTTCCCTTTTTCCCCAAACCCCTTGGGCACAGGCTTCCACCACAAGTCTCCTCATTGCTACTGTTACCATGACCATGTTAATTGTTGACTGTTAACTCTCTCTTACCCACCTACATAAAAGAAGTATATTTCTATCATTTTACCTTTTATCCAATCTCAGAGGCTTCCACATTTTGCTTTCTCCTGCCTCCCTAATCTATCACCCGGGGGATTCACATAACCCCATGATGGGCTCCCCCTTTGATTCTAATGTATCAAATAAAACACTAAACTGCCATTCTCCGGAGCATTTCTCAATCCGTTGAGACATTGCTTCCTGGCAACTGTCGTCAGTTTGGCTCAAATAAACTCACCAAAAATTCTCTACAGGTTTGAAGGTTTCCTACGTTGACATTTTCTTTGCCGCAAGCTCCCACGCCTGTCTTACTGGGCTTTGATATGCGCCGGTAAGCAGACCCTTTAGTCGGTCATGAAGGGTTGTGGGTAATGGGATTTCAGGGACCCTGCTGCTGGGAAGTGGGGAGATGCTGGTCAGAGAAGGAGAGGTACCAACCTGAGGGCGGGGGTGCAGGCATTAGTCTTCGGCCATTTGAGTGGACATTTGAGATAAGGCGGAGGGTGAGATTATTGGGCGAGGAGCTCAAGGGACCGAGAAGCCAGCTCTGTGGGGTTGTGGCCCCAAGACTAATGATGACGGGATGACGCTGGTGAGCGATCCCTGACAGGAGTGGCAGGAAGTGATCTGGGGTTTCTGGGAGGCTGCACCAACAAGGGGTGCTGAGTGCTGCAGGCTGGTGACTTGATCTTCAAAGCCTGTTAAGTTTTAAGGAAAAATGGTCTGAAACAGCAAGAAGGAATGAGGAAGACACCTGCCCCACCCAGTGGAAGGAGGAGGTGAAACACAAATAAGCTTCCTTGAGCCGGCTTCAGGGAACTGTTCTCACAAGGGCGTCCGTGTGCAATGGGAGAATCAAGGGGGGAAGAGGAGACGCTGAAGACCCAGGGTCATGTTTTTATCCAGCTTATCACATTTCAGCGACTTCCTGCCACACGTAGAGCCTCGCAGACCAAATGCCCGTGCCGCCTGCGCTCTCCTTCCACATTCCAGCCACAGCGTCCTTAGCGTGCGTCTTGGATATGCCAAGTCCTTTCCCACCCTGGGGCCTGCACATTCGCTGGCACGCTCTTTCTTTTCTTAAAATCACACCTCTGGCCCCACTCCGGTCCTTTAGGTCTCATGTTGACTGTCCCCTCCTTTGAGAAACCTTGCTGAAAGCCCTCTTGAATCAGAGTCCTGTACTGAGGCCACAGAAGTGACAGCGATCCACACACAGTTTCTGCCCTCACGTGCCCCATGGTCTGGTAAAGCCGGTGAAGAAGAGAGCGGGTGGCCTGGCAGTGCGCTAAGGGCCCCGATGGGGCAAGCCCCGGGCACGTGGGAGCGCACAAGAGAGCCCCTGCACTCAGCTCCGCGGGTGCGGGCGGGATTCAGAAGATGACTGCCCGGGACGCCCAAAGGGCTAGCAGGAGTTCGTTGAGGGGCTGCCGGGAGCTGGGGGCTCTTGCTGGGGCTGGAGGTAGAGGGAGTGAGGAGAGGCGATGCTGGAGGGCTGAGGATGCTGAACCAGGGCCCCTGCGGGTTTGGGCTCCGTCCTGGGACCACTAAGAGATGATTTTTTTTTCTTGGTCTTGAGAAGGCACACCGTTCCTTTGCTGAAGGATTACAAGCAGAAGCAGAGCATTATCCGGTTCGGCCCCTGATGAGTTTGGCCCCCAGAACAAGTGCAGAGCGGACATTCAGGAGCCTGATGACCGCACGCTTCTGGGGCACAAAAACAGGCCACCTGTGGGGAAAACATTTGGCTAGGACCCTGGAACCTCGAGAGCCCCAGAATGTCCTTGACTATTGGCCTCCCACCCACCACCCAGACAGTCTGATTAACCAGCTTTGCAGTGGGTACACCCTCTCCATTTTACTCTGACGTCACGTCTTGACCTTCTTCGCGCCAGTGACCAGTATGAATCTGCTGTAAACCCTGGTGTGCAAGACCAACGGGTTCCTTTGTTTCCTCCTTGTGGTCTGAATTTGTATTTCCCTCCCTCTAGTCACGGTTCTCCAGTCCTTCAGGGGGTCTGGTCCTTGGAGACATCCGGGGTTCTTCAGTGTGGGGTGCCCAGGCCCACTGGCTCTGGGACTCCCCTCTGCCGTTCTCAGGCCCTGGAATTTTTTGCAAGGCTGGAAGGGCGGGTCATCCTGGCACTAGGCAGCCACGTCCCTCTGGGGCCTCAATACTTCCCTGGTGCACTGCAGGGACCAGGCTGGGAATGGTGATCTAGAGCCCTCTCCCCGCACTAGCCTGAGAGCCCTAGCGGGGAGGCCCCTCGCCACCTCCTGCTTCCCTGGTCACGCAGCTTCGG
Organism: Mormoops blainvillei; assembly: GCA_004026545.1. Taxonomy (NCBI): domain Eukaryota; kingdom Metazoa; phylum Chordata; class Mammalia; order Chiroptera; family Mormoopidae; genus Mormoops; species Mormoops blainvillei. The sequence continues at coordinate 29,155 of PVJD01005947.1, forward strand.
CCTGAAAACCCAAGCCCCTGTCCAGCTCCTTCCCAATAGACCAGAAGACTCTTGACGCTTAGAATTTTAGCAAATGAAAAACTTGTTTTTTCTTCCTCTTAGTTTTTAAATCTGCCCAGAAATTGAAGGGAAATGTTTGCATTCCGTCTATTTGAGGAGCAGGATTAAAAAAAAAAACCCCACCTAATTCTGTTTCTATATTTAAACAGTCGGAATATTCTATCTTGCTAGTCCTTTGCCTGGAATCTCCTTTCCCTTTTTCCACCTGGTTTCTCCTTTAGGACTCAGCTCAGACATCACTTCAGATGGAAATTAGGCAGGTAAATCACCCCCACTTCCCTCTGCAGTAGTCTCCTCCAGGAGGGCCAGCACCCACCTGGTTCACATCAAGTGTGTCAAGCTGAACCCAATTCAGGGCACGGTGTGAATTAGCAGCATCTGCCTGTTGACTGGCGGCTGCCCTGAGAAGATGGGCTTAAATGAGAGACACCAGAAGAGGCACAAGATTGGAGGACACTGTAGTTCCCAAAATAGGGTATTCAAAAGCAGAACAAGGCAGGGTCGCTAAAGCAGTGACACCTGGCTTTATGCCTGCGTTTATACCAGACATCTGGGGAATGGGAGCTGTTTCTAGTAGGAACCACCAGGGGGCAGCATTGCCCCACGAATGAGGGACTCCCTTTGTGAGGGAGGCAAAGGCCGCCTTACCAGTTCTGGGAAGCACCCGCAGGAGACTTTTCCTAGGCCATGGAGTGTGACTGACGTGCAGGCAAGGCCAGGGTGCCACTGCCCTACCCACAGGTGGGGTTCTGTAGCCATTTGTGGATAGAATTCTCTCTAATGCCAAGCCTTCTTCTAGGGGGTCTTGTACGTTTAAGAAAAAAAAACACCCACACACAACTTCAGAGGCCTCACCTGGAACCACTGAATGGGAAGCTCGTGGATGTGGCCTGGGAATTCCCAGGTGATTCTAATGCAGACAGGCCAAACTCTCATCTGTCTGATTCGCTTCCAGAGGCCAGCCTTTCAGTCACGAAGTTGACTCTATCCATTAGCAAACCCCAGAACAGCTGGGTCCCAGCCCATGCCTCTGCCCCTGGCACAGAACTTCCACCAGGAAGGCCAAGCAGGGTACGTCCAGGTGTCCAGCAGGAGAGGGCTGCTGGCTTGCAAAGGCATGCAGTGCGTTCAGGTTCAGCCTCCGGGCCCCCCAAGGAACATCCCTTTCTTTGTTCCTACATCAGCCTCGACAGGGGGCTGCTACGGCCAGATCACAGCCCACACGTGCCTGGCGGGACTTGAACCAGCTTCGGGGCTCAGGACAAGCCTACAAGAGCATATGGGGTAGCTGAATAGTGCTTGTTTAGTGCTCAGCAACTTCCCCTGGCAGGCAGGCAGCACCTCATGCAGTGGGGGGCCCTGGAAGGCATCCTGGTGTCGCCCGGGGTGCGGACTGGCAGGGCTACTCTTGCAGGGACCTGTGAGCCTGGGAGGCTGACTGAGTTGTAACCATCGGTGACCACATGGTTGTCTCTGCCTCCTCCTGCAGACTCTCCAAGTCCCTGCCCACAGGTGCACATGGGCAGAAAGCTGCCAAAGTGAGTAAAGCCTGCAGGAGGGACGCCCAGGTGCCAACTGGGCCAACCTGAAGGAGCTGGTCTGGTGGAGACCCATCCTGGTGGCTGCCCACATATCTGCCCACTCCTTCCTGGCGCCTTGTCCTTGCCCACTCCATTCTTCTGCCAGAAAGTCTTCTGAGAGTGCCCCTTGCCATCCAAATCCTGTGCATTCAGAAAGTCATTTTGCAGATGCCCCCTGTGAGGTCCCCTCAGGTCAGGGCAGCACTTTCCTCCTCTATCCCCGTGATATTTCCTGTGACTGTCCCCACGGAACCACGGGACGTGGCTGTCTCTGCACACACATCTCTTCGACTGCATTGGAAGCAACTCTGGGGGAGAGGGTGCCCTGTGACATCCGTCCCAGCTCCCGGGGCAGGGCCTCAGGAGGGCATGGCGAGAGGAGACGTGCAGGAGATGATGAAGGCGGTCAGGAGAGGGGTGCGGTTTTAAGTATTATGAATGCAGGAAGGTAGGGGGGAGAAGACATGGCTGGTTGTCATCAGCAGGCGCGGAGGTGGGAATTGATCTGGGCCCCAAAGGATAAATGAGGCAATTAGCAGAAAGGTCACTGGCACACTATCAGAGCTTTCTTCTTTAGTCAACGCTGAGATGTTTGGGGGAGTGACAGGGTCCATGGGTAGAGCGCACCAATCACGACCAACAGTCAATTCTGGACGCCCCTGCTCGGTCCCCAGTGGAACTTGGTGCAGCGTGAGGAACCACCAGGGAGTGAGGAGTTCATGGGTAGCAGGGCCTCGGCTTCTCTCCTGGACCCAGTTCCCACCAAGAAAGGATCATCAAGTGCAAAGCCAGAGAGAGGGCTGGAGGCAGAAATAAATGGGGTCAGAGTGGGCACAGCACCCCCAAACCCAGCCTTTGTGCTCGAAGCCAAGCTATGGTGTGGCCAAGCCCGACGCCGGTCCAGCAAAACCACATCCTAAGGTCAAAGAGGGAGCGGCCAAAGGGAGGAACGCAGGTCCCTCGGCGCCTCAGAGAGGCACCTCCTGGAGCCTGAGGACCTCACTCCCACGTACCTCCCTACTGTCCCCTCCCCTGCCCCCAAGGGTCCAGCTGGCGGGGCCATGGCCAACTCCTCACCTTCAGTGAAAAGTTGGGGTCTTTGCTTAATGAGGGCACAGTGCCTGGAGGGAAGAGCAGGAGAAGGGGGAGGGCTCCACCCTGACCTCATTCCCTGCTCTCACCACGCTTCCTTCTGAGTTTGCCTAAGAGAGACGGAAAGGCTGCACCAGGGAGCCCCACTCAGCCACGGTGCCGAGAGTGGGTGTGCGTGCCGTGGACAGGGTGGGGAGCTGAAGCCCATGCCGCAGTCAGCACTCCGCCCACCGTGGTTTATCTGGCCTCACCCCTGCTGTCTGGGAAAGTGGCACCTTAAGGACAGGGTGTACCCTGCATTTTCCGGGAGAATGCACTCTTTCTCCACTATCTGATGGAGCTCTGGCCAAAAACAGGTATCTCCCTGCCTTTCTTTCTTCCTCCTGAGGGTTCCACTGTGTCCTTCATTAAGCCACTTGCAGGGCTCTGAAAAACAGACAAGTTGTGTCCCTGTGGGAGCAGGCTCCTCCCTTGCAGCAACCCAGGCTCAGCCAGGGCTGGCACTGGGCCACGACCATCCTCCTCTGCCCCAGGCTGGCCCGCCACCTCCCATGAGTCACTCAGGTAACCGGGAAGGCAACTACAGGAGGAAAACAACCACCCTGTTGCCACAGGTAGCTGTCCCAGCCCAGCGTAGAATGAAGCTGGGCATCGCTTGCTATCCATTCAAGTCAGGCCTGTCCCCGGGGCAGCAGGAAGAGGCTGCAGTGGAGATGCTGGGAGGGGTAGCGGGACAAGTGTCCTGGAATTTGTGTGTGTCCCAACGTGTCATTTCTGACGTCAGCATCATCCTCGGATGCCCTTTCACGGGGTGGGAACCAGGAAGGGCAGAAATAACAAGATGAGAATGGTGTCAGGTGGATTCCAGGGAAACAAATGATGTGCCCGTCACTCTGACCAGGGTCTTTTGGTAAACAAGCTGCCCTCTGCCCTCCTGGCTCACCCCAAACATGCACAGCCCAGGGCGCTACGCCCTCCCAGCTCTGCATCCACATCGTGGACTTGCTTCTTCATTTTAAGGCATGTCATTTGTTTACGGGCCTGTCCTAAGTTTTCCCTCTCTGACAGCGAGCACAAGCCTTGACACCTGCACCCAGTGGACATCGTTTGCGTTAACAAACGAACACATAGGCTCCGTACAGCACCCCAGCGATGCTGCCGCACTCCGGGAGCTGATTTGGGCGGTCGTGCAGCCCCTTGGGCATCCCTCCATCAGTGAGGGGAGAGAAGCTGTCTGTGGCAGAAGGCCACATCCTCTGAGTTGCTACCTTACAAGCCCAAAGTCCTGCCTTCAAGTCCTCCTGCCTGTCGGGTGGGGGAGCCGGCCTGCTGGTAGCCGCCTGCTGCTGCCTTCTGCCCTCGGCTGTGCCACCACTGCGACAACAAGCCCAGGTCTTGTTTCACTTTGAATCCTAGTGCAGAGCCTGTCCCTTCCCAGGCGCCCAGAAAATGCCCGTTAGATGCACTGTGTCCTCCCCTGTGTCTGGGTCTGCGTGCCGCTGTCATCGTCATTGCTGCAAGGTAGCTGTTTGAACGGGGTGACCCTCCCTACACACCCCGGGACAGCGCCCCAGTGATGGCTCCTCCTCCTCACTCCCTCCCCCAGCATCTGTCCAGAGCCTGGCCATGGATCCCTGGGCTCCTGCAGCCCTGGCCAGCCCTCAGCCCACAGAGGTGACGTTCGGAAGTCGCCCTGATGGGTGGGGGGAGGAAATGCACATTCTACTTTACAGAGGCTTGAGAAATTCTCAGGGCGGGGGTGGGGGGGAAGAGCTGGTGCCTTCTATCTGACCTCTAAGCTGCCCAGAATGTTGTATCCTTCCCTCCTCTCTTCACTTTTCTTCACCAGGACAGAGAAGATAAATCATTGAGCCCATCATGCTGACCAGTGCCTTTTGGTCACTGAAGGACTAGAAGGACCGGTACATCTTGGGGCACCTGGGAGAAAAACACATCCCTCCCCTCCCTGCTAGGAGCCCACATCCCTCAGAGACGCCCACTGGCTCGGAAGGTTCTGGATTCTGAACCTGGAACTTGCTCTTGGTTTCCTGAGCCCGGCTGAAGCGGCAGAAGGAACCGCCTCTGACCCGGAAACGGACCCGAGCACAGAGAGGGGCGGTCTCCTGGCAGCCGCGGCAGATGGACGCTCCATCCCGTCCTGGGTGTTTGATTAAACGAGCACCGGCTGGCAGGACTGGCGCCTCACACATCTGTCACACGCGCTCCCACCGCCTCTCTAAGCCCCGCGCTCTGTGCTGTGCACGGCGCCCCCACACACAGAGAGGGCTCATGAATGGGCCTTCTGGGCTCAGTGGGGGGCGGGGGGGGGCTGCACGGGCCTGCTGAGCATGAATCGTATTGACAGGGCGGGGTCCCTGAGAACTATAACGGTCCATTGGACAGGTCATGGCAGGAGTGCGGACAAAATCACCCATAGGACCAGACCCCAAATGACACGTGAACACAGACTCCATGAGAACCCCGCGTGGAGGCCCAAACACCAGCGGGGTTTCCCTCTGGCCTGCCTGCGCCAGAAGCGCACTGTCCAGTCCCTCTCCCCTATAGCAAGCAGAAGTAACAGTGACGACAGCAGGGGCTGGCGCCAGTTTCGGGGGATGCGCGTGCTGCGGTGTGCTCAGAGGGGCAAGGAGAGCAGAGTCCTGGGCAGGGTCAGTCCCGCTCACGCGTCCAGGGCCATGCAGTCGAAGCAGCTGCGCGCGCTCCAGATCGCCTCCTGAGACACGGGCTTCCAGGCTGGCCTCGCGCCTGGCAGCTGAGCCGGAGAGCGCGGGCTCTGCCCAGGGCGGCAGTGCCCCCTGGCCTTCTGCTGTGATCTTGCCGCTCCGGGCCGCTCGGGGACGGTGTGATGTCTGCTCTTGAGGACTGGAGCGGGGAGAAGCCCAAGTGCGATGGCTTTTGCGGACATCGGCTCTACAAGCAACCCCAGAGCCTCCCGCTCGAAGGGCCCCTGCCCACCTCACAGGATCCCGTCTCCACAGAGTTGAATCCTGGTTCAGATTCACACTCAACTAACTCACTGAAGTGCCACTAAATGCCTTTTTGTGGGCAGACCGCACAAGGGCCCTGCGAGGGGCATGTGTTCCTTTTCTAAATGCAGAATTTAAACCTTAGATTGCTTCAGTGACTTGCCTTAGATCACAAAGGTAAGTGACAGACACAGGTCTTCCGGTTCCCAATTCCCAGAGAGCTACCTGCCCTTTTGAAACCTGGAATGGTGCCGTCGTCATGAGGGCTGAGTCCCTCTCTGAGCCCCTCTGCATGGAGACAAGGCAGGAAGGAGGGGAGCGAGGTGTGATCAGTGTCTGGTGTGTCAGGCGTGGCAGAGACACTTCGTCATTGCCCTCCTGCAGTCATCAGCAGGTCATCAGCAGTGCTGGCTGGAGGCCCAACACAGTGGTTTGTTTAGAACCCAGACTCAGGAGTCACGCAGTGCCATGAGCTCCCTGTGTCACCCCAGACAGGACATTTCATCTGCCTGGGCTTCAGTCCCTTCATCTGTAAAATGGGATTATAATAGTGCCACCTCGTAGGGTTCGAGGGTAGCCTGAGTTCATTTGTGTGAAGCACTTAGAACCGTGGTTCAACAAATATTTAAAATTATAATTAATACCAGTTATGTTTGATATTTACTATTACTTCCAAACAGAGCAAACTTGTTACCTTATTCCCATTTTACTCAGGAGAAAAAAAAAAAAGAAAGAAAGAAAGGAAAAAGCTGAAACCAAATAGCCAATAACTGCCCCAAACTCAGCACCCCAGCCACAGCACTTGCCCTGAGAGCTCCCTTGTGCTGGGGAGGCGCCAGGGTGCCTGGGCTGGGCCTTCTAGAAACTCCTTCCTCTGGCTGAGGAGGAGCCTTGCCAGGCACTGTCCCTCCCACGGGGCCCTACTCCTGTTCACCCACCTGTCCTGGGAATCCCCACCTGCCACTGCAGCAGAGAGGCCACAGCACAGCTAGGTACTCGGTGGCTACGTCTGCCAGTAGCGGCAATGGGACTATCGAGAGACCGTACCCATTTCCCTATAAAGTGGGGCGGCGGCCAAGGCGAGAAACCAGTGCTACGGGCTTTATGTATTTTTCAGACCATACGGAGATTTCAGTAGGCTCATGGAAAAACGTACATGTGATCTGTTGTAATTAAGATGATCCTAGATCGTATAATACACAAATTCTCACAACTCAGTGGTCTAACAATGGACCTCTACTGTATTTCCTTCTTCCACAAAATCTAATCGGGAAAGGGCTCGCTCAGGCACCCAGGCCTGCAGAGGCCCTGCCTCAGGCAGCTTTGCAGGTCAGCTGGAGTGGGGTTGTCCTGCCCACGGCTGGCGAAGGGGCTGCAGCGAGCCTGCGAGGAGGCTTTTTTGGGTCGACCCTACACTCAATATATAACTCTATCTCACTTCTACACACATTCCACTGGCCGGAACTCCACCGCGGGCTCCTTGCCTCACATGGGGCTGGGAGATGTGGTCCCTGCTGGAAATCCCCTCCCAGCAATGACTCCACACTGGGATGGAAAACATGACTCAGGTGGAATCAGCCAAATGGCCCTGGGCTCTCACCTGCTCCTGAGATGGAAGAAGAGTGGGAGGGCTCTAAAAAGGCCATCTTAATAAGCCAGGAGAAGTAAATAAGTGGCAAAAGTGGCCACCCAGGAAACTCTCAGGTGAGCTCAGTCTTTAACATATACAGAAGGTGGAAACAGTGGCCGTTGACCAAAAACAGCATGAAAATGTAAAAGACTGGTACAGAGCTGTACGAGTGATGCCAGGAATGGAGATACCTGCAAAATATTAACGAGGCTTCTTAAAGCTTTGTTTGAGCTGACAAACAAAAGAGCCTTAGGTCGGTCTCTAAGGGGTGGGTGCTGGGGTATTATAGAATGACTGCAAAACAGTCCAGTCTGTTTTGCTGTCAACGCCCTTATTAAGGTAAATGATTCCAAAACCAAACAGAGCAGAACACATCTCAATCCCAAAACATACGGATTGTGTAAGAGTGATACGTAACTCCTCGAGTGAGCCAATCCACCATGGCCCCAATGAATTACATGGCAGAATTCTGAAAAAAATCTTCAAGAAGGGATTAGTGTAGATGTCTAAGAGAAGTTAAGAACACAGGCCCTGGAGCTAAAATACCCGGGTTTGAATCCTGGCTCAGTCGCTTGCTGTGCGACCCTGGGAAAATTACCAAATCAATTTATGTCTCAGTTTTTCTACCTGTTAAACAGGTAAAATAATAATACTCATTTCATAGGACTGTTGGCGGGTTTGAATAAGATTCTCTCTATTCTTAGCAGTCAGCCTGGTTAAGCATTTGATAATTGTTAGCTACTGCTGCTACTATTGTATGGCAGAGCTTCTGGTAGTCTCTGAAACTTCAGGAGAATCAGAGAAAAGTCTAGAAGACAGAGGTGAACAAATACATTGTGATTTTGAAAATAAAAGAAGTGAATTGTCTCAATGATGTCAGTACCAGGCGAAATTTCCGACTATACAGCTACTCAACAAATATTATTCCCTGCCTATCATGTGCCAGGCTCTGTGCTGGACCCTAGGAACGCAGCAGTGAGCAGAATAAAAGAAAGCCATGCCTTGTTCAGCGCAGTATGTCCCGCGCAGACGTGTGATTTTGAAAAATAAGTAAATATCTACGTTTGTGCTGAGAGGTGGTACGGAGAAAACCGAAACAGGGCAAGAAGGTGTATTATGTGAGAGGAGAGGGCTTCCGTGTTAAAGGTCCTTGACACGAGAAAATATTTTAGTAAAACCTAAAGACGCGTGGTTCTTGGAGAAGTGACTCCAAGTGGAAAGAGCCCAAGAAAGAAATGTTCCTGATGTGTTCCTGGCACAGCACGGAGTCCAGTGTGGCTGCAGTGGAGGGACTTGGTGAAAGAATGGAAGGGAAGGAGGCCAGACTGGGAGGCCAGACTCCAACCAGGGTTTTGCAGGCCCTTGTAAGGACAAGGACTGTTACTTAGAGAGATGGCAGCCATTGACCAGAGAAGTGACATGCTCTGTTCACATTTTACAGGTTCACTCTCCGGTGCCATAGATTAAAGGGAGGCCACGGCGGAGGCAGGGAAGTCTGTTAGGAGGTCCTTGTAATAAACTGTGCGGTGATGATGGCTTGAATCAGGCTGGTAGCCAAAGAAGATGATGAGACTTGGTCTAAGAAGTAGTCGAATTCTGGACAGAAACAGTTGGATTCGCTAATAAATTGAATGAGGACGAGAGAAAAAGAGAGAGGTCAATGTTAATTCCCAAGATTTTGGCCTGATCGGCTGGAATGATGGCATGGCATTAACTGAAAGGGGACAACTACATGAGTACCTGGCTTAGAAGATGGGTGGAGATGAGGAGCTCGTCACTGGATATGTTACATTTGAGGTGCCTATTTGGCATCCAAGAAGAGACGTATGGCGGCTAGTTGGATTCGTGAGTCTAGAGATCGGGGAGAAGCCAAGGTTAGAGAGAGGCAGGCCTGAGAGAACGATGAAATTATCAAAGGACTAAAATACTGAGAAAAGAGGGCAAGCCCACGGACTGAGGGGGCTCCCAAGGCTGAGATGTTGCGAAGAGAAGGAGGAAACACAGGGAGACCAAAAGGCACAGCCAGCAGGGTGGGAGGACAACCAGGTGGGGGTGATATCCTGGGGACCAACGAAGAAAGACAAGAATTTAAGGAGGAGGGAGGGGTCATCTGTGTCAACTCCTGTTGAAAGGTCAACTAAGATGAGGACTGAAAAATGACCACTGGAACAGCTGGTTAAAAGCATTGTCAAGCTGATCCTTGGAAAAGAAAGTGGCAATGACTAGGATTTCAGATTGGTTCACCAAGAACAGGTTTTGCAAGATGAAGCACATTCTTTAATTTAGAAAGTGTCCCCGGCCAATGTGATAGTAAGCCAAGATTTCAACAGTATTAAAAAAAAAAACAGATTCTTCTGGCGTTTTTGAACAGGAGGGCAAAACAGAGACCTGTGAAATAGATTTATTACTTGAATTTATAAATGGTATATGCTACCCTCTCTCCTCTTGGCCTGTTTAAGAATTTTAGCAAGAACTTGAATAAAAGTTATCACTGCAGTGATAGTCCAACGTGTAGGCGTTGCCAAGCAAAGGTGAGACAGAAATATGTTGACAGGACACGAAGGATCTCACAGGACTCGGTGAATGGGCAGCACTAATGAAATGCCTGAACAGGAATGAATGGACATTCCTGCACTTTGGTAGCAAGAACTGAAGGTGCACATATCGGACGAGGGAACCAGTGTTTGACCACAGTAAACATGAATGCGACCCCGCGGTGTATGTTGATAATCGCTCCATGTGAACCAGCATAGTGATCCAATACCGAATGCTACTGTCATCTCAGGCAGCCATGACAGAGGAGCGATGTCCACAATAATTAATGATCTTATGACAATCTGTGCTGGTCGATCTGCACCTACGGTACTTTTTTTTCCCCCCCATTCTAGCGCCATGTGTAAAGGGGGAAATTGATATAGCAGGGTGCATGGAGAGGAGATAAGCTGGACCCACAAAAACTGTTGCCACCTGCTGGTCGGCCGGCCTCCGCCTCTTGCCTTCCAGTCCTCCACACTGTTCCCAGGGCAGTCTCCCTTGAGCATAAACAGGGTCACGTCACTTGTTGATCTAAAGTCTTCGGCACACTTTCTGTCACTGCCTAAGAAATAAAACCCAAGGCTCAGATGTAGATTTTTCAGACTCTAAAGCTCCCGCAAGGAAGATAGAGATAAGGTTCTGTTTGAATGGATTTTTATACCAGGGAGGAGAACCTACCATGAGACAGTCCCCAAAGCCAAGGACTCAAATAGCCAGGGTGAGGAAACAGGGTGGGTGGAGGGGCAAGTGAGAAGGTCTGGGTGGGCAGCGGGGACAGGCATCTACCGTTCTCCTGTGGAGCGGCTCAGGGCTGAGCTGGATGCAGAGCTACTTCCTGCAGCCTATTCCTCTGTGAGGACCAGAATGTCTCCATTTCGGGTCTGTCTGTGCTCTCGTTCTTCCCTTTTCATGGTACTTATGGCTGTGCACCGCTTAACAAGGGGGGTAAATTCTGAAAATTCGTCACTAGGTAGTTGTGTCTTAGTGCAAACATCACAGAGTACGCTTACATAAACCTGGAGGGGGTAGCCTGCTACACGCCTAGGCTACACGACATGTGGCTCCTAGTCTACAAGCCTGCACAGCCTGCTACTGTACAAAACAGCCCAAGATTAAATCAAACACAAGAGAAAATAATGCAATGGAAAGACTCGGCAGACACGAGGTGCCTGAGGCCGCCGCCAGCACACCATTGCATGCTGTTTACAGCACACGTTTTTTATGAGTAGAAAGAGCACGCTAAAAGAAAGACCAAAAGTACAGTATAGTAAGTGCATAAACTACAATGCAGTCATTAATTCTTATCATCGAGTCCTGCATACGGTACATGATGGTATGCGTTATACTGCCCACGACTGGCAGCGCAGCGGGTTTGTTTACACCAGCATCACCGCAAACCCCCGAGCAATGCATTGCACATGACATTACGACGCCATGCACTCCTACTCTATTTGCCATAACGTCTCTTCCTGTGGCAACAGGGTTGGGACTCGGCGGCACAAGCTTGGGGGAAGTGCCGGGACAGAAAGAGAAAGGATGACAAACACCACCGCCACCTCCCTTCATTTCACCACAATACTGGTAGCATGATCAAAGGGATGATAGATCATTAAGGCCCAGACCATGGCACCCAGGAGATGCGAGTGTGAGGGAGCCAGGGAAAGGGGCATCATCAGGGACACCAGCTGGCAGCTGCCTCTCTACACTGAACTCTGATGGAGGGTCGAGGACACCTGGGAGTTGCCGATGACAAGCCCAAGGGTGTGTGTGAGTCTCTGAGCAGGGCTGAGAAGAGGCTCAGTGGGCCAATGATATAGCAGGAGACAGAGACATAGACATTGGTGACCGAGGCGGGAGAAAGTCCTTCCCTCTAGGCCATAAGAGAGAGGGGGTAGGATTTCTCGTCAGTGTCTTGTGGGAGGACCTAGGTGGCAGGTGCACCAGCGTGGCCATGAGGGTACAGAATGTCCCATTTCATGGCTATAAACAGAAGCGTTCAGTTGAGCCAGCCATGGGCTTTGTATGCCAGCAATCCAAGCTTACCACTCGGGCAAGCAAGCCCAGAAACAGAGCTGACGAATGGCTAGCATTTGGTTTTTCCTCCTCCAGGAAGACATGCTGGTCTTGGTCGCCCTCTGGGCTTTCTCTCCCGCTCTCACTCCGAGCCCCCCGCACAGGCGTTACATAACAGCAGGGACAGCAGGGAACACCTATACAAGGGGCCGTGACAGTTAGACAATGGGCAGGCAGAAGCTGCCCTGAGAGAACGGCGTCATTCATGAGCTGTGTGAGAGGCGGCTCTGTTCCCAGCTTGGCTCCCTGGTAAATGAAGTGCTCTGGGGACAAAGAGAGAAACTTTATCCCCTCGCAATTTTCCCACAGTAGCTCACAGAAAAACAAGGCGCTAGCTGGCTTGGAGGAGAAAAAGCAGCCATATCCATGGACTTTGCTTTCTCCCCCAGATCGGCGTCTTGTGCCAAATCCACAGAACAATCTCCCAGTGAGGGAAAAGCAAGACTAACTCGCCGTGGGTCTGCCTTGCGCTTCCGTCTGTTTTCGTCCGCCATGGATGGGCTTTCATCTCTGAATCGGCTCACAGTTTACCTCTGTGCTAGCTCGCTGCTCTGAAGGGAAAGAGTGCCGTCGGTCAAGGTGATTACCTGGGGACAGAAATAACAACACCTTTTCTACGTGCAAGCTGCCCCGCAGAATCGGGGTGTGCCTTCCCTGACAGAGCCGGCTGGCTTACCTGTTCCAGGGCACTCTGCAGCCCCAGGGCGACATGGCCGCTGCTCCGGGCCTCTGTCTAGAGTCATCACAAGAAAATACTTAGCTGCCGGGGCCTGTGCATGGGAATCGATACTGCAACTCTACGTATATTGCTACCTTAACTTATGAACCAGAAATGCTGAAAATTCAGCCAAAAAGTTATGAGTGTCCTGTAGTGAGTGTTTTATATAAGACTAAAATGTCATGCCAAAAAGATACCAAAACTATAATAAATAATCTTAAGCAATTAAAAAGAATAGCAAAGACCGATTGATACTGGTACAAAGTTCTTATCCAACTTATCGATTTAAAGAGATTTTTGGAGTCTGCTGTGGCACGATTTGCCCCCGGGCACTGCTCCTACCACTAGAAAATCACATACAAGAATCAACCAATGAATGCATATACAAATGGAAAAAAAATTGATATTCGTCTCTCTCAAATCAATCAATAAAAAAAATTTTAAAACCTTATTCTCCAAAGCCATATATATATATATATCAGGAGACTTTATATACTTAGAAACGTCCAGAAACAATTGATATACTATACGTAAGATTACGGCCCAGATTAGACCAAGCAGTAATTGTTATTGATTAAAGTTGAATACAGAAGTTCCAACATTGTGCACTGGAGTTTCTGTGTACCTCTAAAGCTTATGAGATATACAGATATAGGTAGAGATAGTTATAGATCACTGATTCCTGAAGCTCTTGTTTTATAGGCAAAGCACAACTGACAAAAAATTGCGTGTCACAGGCTTTTTCACTCTGTTATCTATACCTTCGGGAATTAACCCGCCTATGTTGCTGACCCAGGCCCCTCTGTCCACCTCCTAAGGGCTGCTGAGCTGCAGTCACGCTGCCTGAGCTCGTGAACGCGGCCTCGTAGGCCGGGCCCATCCTTGTACTCCATTGGTTCTCAGGCACATGAAAGTGCCTTGTTGTGCTAAAAATCCTAGTCTAGTTGTGCCTATTTGGGGGGCACGGTAGATGCAGCCTCGATCCAGCTTTCACGGGGTTGCCTTTCTCTGTTACCTGCCCTGCCCCAGCCAGATCCAGGAGAGCATGTTTTCGGAAGAAACCAATTCCCTTAGTCAAGATGATTCAGCTCCATATCACTCTCATGCCCTTTCTCCGGGTGGAGACCTGAAGGGTCCCTGGAGTGGGGCTTCTTGTCCAAGGTGGTATAGTGAGGCAGGAAGCCAGCAGCGAACAGAGGGAGAAAGATGCTCAAAAAGGCTTAGTTCCCAGGGCCTCATCCCAACCACACCACTTGTTCAGATAACTACGTCTCTTTTTAGAAAACAACGTACCAAGGATGGTCAACATTAATTAAACGATTTACCCAGTAAACAAGCAGGTGCTAGGTGAGTTCACTCAGAGGTCACTGGACTCTAGGAGAGAGGGTTTTTGTGCCCCTGGGAGAGAGTTGGTCCCATGAAAGAATCCAAGCTTCCCTGAATTCAGGCCCACACTTTATTTCTTAGCCAAAGGCCATCTTACAGCAGTGGGAAGCAAAGCTTCCCTGAAGAAGAACATTAGGGCCCGAGGATGGTTCGACGGGAGAGTAATTTATTATTTTCATGGTGTGGTGACAACGTAAAACTTAGTAAAAATAATTCTCAGGATATTTAGAGTTTGTTCTCTCTCTCTGCCATGGTGCCTCTGGGGCACCCCCGTAAATCCCTTCTCTTATCAGGTTTCAGGGACTTACTGACTAGTCCTTCCAAGGATTAGGATGTAGAAAAGGCAATTCCTCCTTTGGCTGGAACTTTTTCAAATGCCTTTGCAAGAAATATGAATTTGCCAGCCATGAATTTTCCTGGCAAGAGGCATCTACGTCAACCGCAAGGTCTGGCACCCAGATCAAGAAGGAGAAAGGGCTGAACAACCCACCCGGGCCCCTTAGCTTGTGAGGGGCTCCCTGCAGGGCTTACAGGAGAAGGGGACTGAGCCCAAGATTCCAGTCCAGTTCCTCCCTTTTAGGGCTTTCTCACCAGCCAATGATGCAGGCTGCACGCTGGACCCACTCACTCACCCCTGCCATGACGGAGCAAGCGAGGGCAGGCCACCATAAGCCACTCCCTAAAGCCAGAATCAGCCTTTTGGAAGCCTTGCCTTTTTCTAATGGGATGTATGAAAATTAAGGGAAACCAGTAGATTCCAGGGACTTGGCGAGGTTTCGGCCATGGCACAAGGTCACACAGCCTCTGGAGGATCAAGCTGTATCTCCAACACAGTTTTGTCTGGCTCCAACGTCCATGTTTCTGCTACTTGAGATCTGGGCCTCTCACGTGGGGTGTGGACATTCAGACAGCAAAAGCGAGAGAAATGGAAGCCCAGTGTCAAATAGATGCGGTCGTAGAAACTCCTGAACATTACTGACATGAAAATAGCTGGGGCCTCGTTTCAGATATCATTATACCCATGTCACAAAGTTGGACTTCACATTTAAAACCTCAAGGGTGCTTGCCCTAAGAGCCACTGAGTATCCCGAACCCTGTGCTGCAGAACGGAAAAAAGACACGAGAACTCAGCTCATCTGCCCAAGTCACCATCACATCAAAGGAAAAGCTCTTGTTAGTCCACTTCAGCGGTTTAAGGCTGAAGGACATGCCCAGCGTCCCTAAATAGAAATAAACAGCAGTCCTCAGAACAGTGTGGTCAGGCCCTTTCTGGCCAGAAGGTCACTTTGGGCTCCAGGAATCACTTGTTCAGCTCTGGTATCCAAAGAGCCCAAGCGAATCATTCCCTGCAGAGGGTGAAAAACATGCTCCTATCCTGGAGTATCAGCCTGACAGTATAAAATGTCTTAGTCACTTGGAATCAGGCCAAAGTAAACTCCTAGTGCCGACCCACGCAGGCCCCTGAGCTGCCTGGGAAGGGAGAGAAGGATATCCCAAGACAAAGGTGAGAGCAGCTCCTGGGCTGGTGCTGCGGCCGTCCCCGCCCAGGGGCAGGGCTGCTCCATGCAGGCCAGGCTCTGAGAAAGCTGTGGGCGATGAGCCGGCCGGGGACGGCCTCTCAGTTTGGTTCCTGGTCTGAGTTGGGCCAAGGCTTACATAGCAGTTTGGTAGGGGACACGGCCGGGCAGAAGCAGCTTCTAATCATCTTCAATTTCTCTGTTTGCTCAGCAGCTTCTATGTGGCCGGAGAGGCAGTGGTACAGGAGTCTGACACCCTACCATCTCCTGTTTCCTTCTGCAGAACGAACAGCCCTGAACAGATAGATCCCCAAGGCCAAGAACTAGCAACTGGGACACGGGTCCTCTCTGGGGCAGGAGCTGCACCGGAGCCCAGTCCTGGCATAGGAAGGCCTGAGACTGACCTAAAGTCAGGTCCTTACCAGGTGCACACGAGACCGATGGGCTGGTGGGGAGGTGGAGGTCCTGGTTGTTCCCTGTGTCCACCCAGAAAGGCAGTTTTTTAGGCTTCGTGTCTTGCTAACGAATGTCACTCCCTGTGCCATCACCTCCATGGAGGTACCCGGCTGATCATGCTGGAATCCTGGGCATGAGGGTGCAACCAATCTAGACAGTGACATTTCACTTGATAAAAACACAAGTTTCCAGCATTGTCTGATCGTTATTGGCTGGAGTGGAGTAGCAACTGTTGCCTTCAGAAGGAGTACAATCTCTTCACTGGCTGCAGTCCTCACCAGTCCCTATTATCTTTCACCAGAAGCCCTCTTCATTTTCGTATTCCACTCTGCTGGCTCTTGAAGACATTTTTAGGGTGACTTTTTCCAACTCTATCATAATTGTAATAGTTTCATATCACGATCATTGGTTTTCCTCTCTGATCCTCCCCAATGGACTGTGTGTTCCTTGGACAAGGGCCCAAACTGACCATCCATTTATTCATTCAACAAATTGTCTGTGGGGTCGCCACCTTGGGCAGAGAGTGCCAAGTGCTAGTCATTGTGTTAGGAATATGGCATTCATCGTGGGGCTTCCCGTGCCTGGCGCTTGGCACATGCTCTATGTATGTGTCTAGAATAAATAAGTAAATGACGACTTCTTCCTTGTGCAGCCTGTTGGTCTTGGCAGTGTGGTTCTCTCACCGCACATGCCTATGTCTCAGTCCCACGAGCAGGTTTACTGATTGAGTACACCTTGTTAGAAAACTAATTTGCATGAACTTGTGTAACGTTGTTGCGCTCAGGTATTTCCCTCTATTCAGGTATTTCTAATCCTCAGCTTGCATCTCTGGCCTTTATTTTGCCACTCCCAACCCTCTTCGGCCTTGCCAAACAGCTTGTGTGACGTCCCTGTGCTCACTTCAGTCCTGGGACCTCCCTGCCCTCGCTCACGCTGTCCCCTCGGTCCTGAATGCCCTTCATCTTGTCCTTTAGTTTGCCTTTTTACCGCCCCTCCTGGCCGGTTTCCAGTCAACTCACAAGACTCAGCTCAGATGTCACCTTTCCCCTAGACTCTCCCAATCCCTCCAGGCTGGGGCAGGAGCCTCTGCTCATTTTATGTGCAGACCTTCTACGAGACTGTCTCTGCCGCCATGCCAAAAGCCCCCTGAAGGTGGACGCTGTCTCTTTTCATCTCTGAATTCTCAGGACCACCTGCATAACAAGAACATTACACAGGGCAGGAGAACAATTCTACCCTGGACCAGCGCCTGTTTCAGCAGCACCCGCCACCTCAGCGCTTATACCCCCGAACTCTGACACCTTCTACGGGCCCACGTGGTTGGTTGGATCCTTGCTCTGTACAGAGTCTAGCTCTCTGTCGACATGCTGTGTTCTTCCCCTCTATAATTACTACCCCTGCTCTGTGTGTTTTCTCAAGCTTTCAGTGTTTGAGTACATGAAATTCTTTTGCTCCTCGTATGAAAACAATGCCATCTGTTCCCTAGATGAAAATTCCATCTAGGAAAAAAAAAAAAACCACCCAGGTTTTTGTTGCAAAACAGCCCCAAAAATACCTCAGTGGGATTCTGGGTGGGAGGCAGATCAAGTTATGAGGGCTCTTAGTTGTGTGAGATTTTTTTCTCCCTTTCTTTGATCTTAGATTCAGAACTTTCCTCTCAGATGCACTTCAGTGGGACCCATGCCCCAGTGAAAATAATAACATCGTCCTTAAACCTCAGTCTGGTGGCCCCGAGGGTGATGACAGTCTCTAAAAGTCATGGTTCAGTCCTGTGTATCAAAGAGTCACAGAGCATTTTGTGCCCACTGTATACACGCCTGCTGACAGGCACCTTGGGGTCATGGAGACCCGTGGAGAGTCACAAGGCCTACCTTGCAGGCCAGGAGGGGAGGAGGCACATGTGCAAGCCACAGCAGCAAGAGGCAAGCTGAAGGAAGCGGTGTGACCGAGGTCAAGCCAATTACTCTGGGGAAGCAGGCAAGGGGGGAGCAGTGAATTCTAATAATGTCACTCCCTCTGCTTCAGATGGCTCAGTGGTTCTCCATTGTGTTTAAGGCAAAGTCCAGATGCCTCAATGAGGCTCGATTCAAGGCCTTCAGTGGTCTGGGTCTTGACTGTTCCCCACCCCATTCTGTCTCCCTGGTACGTCCCACACCCGGTGCTCCAGCCTTGGGGACCCACTTGTCCCCAGATGAAGCAAGCTTCTTTCCCTCTCTTTGCGTCTGCAGTTCTCTTTGCCCAGGTTGCCCTCTTCTTTCCCCACTCCGACTACTAGATTCAACTGCAGCGTCCGGTCCTAAAAAGCCCTCTCAGACTGAGTTACATATTTGTAGCTCCCAAGCCTCCTGTGCACACCTCACCTTCCTGCATCATCAATGTCTTCTCCATTTGACGGTGAGCTTCCTGGGGACAAGGACTGATTTTCATCTCTATAAGCCTCAGAAATTCTGTAAGCCTCAGAAAATAATAAAATACAAGGAACCTAGCAGATATGCAATATGTATCTGTTAAACATTAAAGTTGCTGAATATATATAGCGACAATCAGGGAAGCCTTTCTGTAAGAGGTGGCAAAGTTCTGAAAAATTAATTTTACTATAATTGACAAAGAAAGGGAAAGGATTTTTCAAATTGAAAGAACAACCTAACCTGGATATGTTTCAAAGGGCCCAATAAATACTTCTTGCTAGTTTGACAGAATCTTATAAAGTTAACCCTACTCGATGACCTAGCAATTTCACTCTGAAGTATTTACCTGAGAGAAATAAAAACACATGCCCACAGAAAGCCTTGCACAGGTATGTTTTGGGTGGCTTTTGCCATAGTAGCCCCAAACTGGAAACAGCCAAATATCAACGAGAGAATGGATCTACACATTGTGGAGTATTCATGCATGGAATATTACACGATAATCAAAAGGAACAAACTACTAATACACAAAAAGATATGAGTAAGTCTCTAAAACATGTTAAGTTAACAAATCTGGCAGATAGAGAAAGAGCACACACCAAGGGGTCCCATTTATAATGAAGTCCAGAACAAAGCATTCAATTTTAACTCAATTTTTAAAAAAACCTTTTCTTGAGTACCAACTGTGTCCCTGGCACTCTTTCGGGTGCTGCTCTGGTAGCACTGCAGGCGTACGAGGAGACAGATGAGAGGACAAAACAAGCAAAAATCCCAGCCCTTGCGATGCTGATATTCTTCCATGTCAGCTTGTTGGGTTCAACGCAAAAGGACAAGCTGACATTCGTCCCCACTAAAGCTGTAGACCTCCGTCAAGAGCTTGTCCATGCCAGCACTGGTGGGCACTCACAAGGTCTAACCAGGTGATCTGGGCTGCACTGGAATTTGTCTAACAGTAGCACTTCGAAACATCCCAATGATATTTGCCTTACCCAGTGATAAGCAGATGCTCGGCAACGGGGATGGAGCGCAGGGCTTGCTTTCATCTCAGAACAGACGTCATGGGCTGTGGGAAAGCGCGGTCTGGAAAGAGGTCCCCTCCTTGGGGCAGGCCCTGTGGTGGGAACAGAACGTGGACCACCTATCAGAGGGGGCCAAGTGGAGGAGGCCACACTCCAGGCCTGATGGTAGAAGAGATGGAGGGCTGGCTGTGCCCCTTGGCAGTGCCCACTGGCAGCCACAGCCAGGTATCTAAAACAGTCAGTTAGCAAGGTATTTTATGGAACAAAAAGGTCGTTGTAGAAAACCAAAATTGCTCCAAAGTAGCCTGAAGAAGCCACTATGAAGTGGCCATTTTTCTCAAATGTATTCATTTAGATTGCGATAATAAAGGAATGTTTGTGATACCTGGACAACAACGTGTGTCACTTAAGGAAGTTACTATGCTCATAATTTTGACAACCGATGAATGGCACAGAAACCAGCAGTGCTCATCCGGTCTCGGGCCCCAGAGGGAATGGGCCTGCGTTGACCGGGGCCCAGGCCAGCCCACACCAGCCTTGCGGGGACGGTGCCTAGGTCTGCTCCACCACTGCTCCCTAGCCTCCTCTCTCTGCTTAATAATGTCGCACTGGGGCCAGCCCTGACGAATGGGGGTAGGATGGAGGAGGTGGGTCATGGAACCCACAAGCCACCTGTAATTCCTGACCTCTCTATAATTTATATTCCTTAGTGAAGATCAACACAGAAAGGGAAAATGCATGCAACGGGGGCACCTCGGGGGTAAGGGAATATGATGGTGCTGGTTACGTGTGGGGTAAGCTGTTGGTCTTCCCCCACTAGTCCCTCACGCGACACCACATCGCCCCTTCCCTCGTCCCTGTGTAGCAGCGAACACCTGAAGTGATACCATTTTTAAGATATCTCGAAGGGATGAGACCATAAAGTTTAAAAATTTCACAGTTTTGGCTTACTTGTATTTTCTAAATATTCTACAATAAATATTAACTTTTACAATAAGAAAAAAAGTTATTTCAAAAAGAAAGTAACCAAATAAATCTTAAAAAGTTAAACTTAAAAAAAAAACAAAGTCGATGCCCCTTCCCTATCGACTCATGATTCTCCCCAAGAAAAACTTCAATAGGGACCGTCTTGACTTCATTTATTTTTGTTTTCTGGCAATGTGGACTTTTATAATTTGTTTTCCCATCTAAAAAGGACCTGAATATTCCTTTCAGTCTTTCAATGTTACAAATTATAGGGAAAAAAGAGACTAACACAAGTAGAAATATGCCTTTGTTTTGCCATCGACCAGCCATGTAACTTCAGGGAAATCATTTCTCACTTATGTAAACCAAAATTCCCAAAGAGGTACAGGAAGGAGACACTTTATGCAGGTGAAACAGTTTGCAAACCGGGGGAATGGTAGTCTCCAGTAGAAATCAAAAGTCAGCTCAACTGAGACAAAGGGGAAGTTTCTTTTTGTAGAAATAATTCACACCCAGGTTTCCAATTGGTCCAATTTTGTGCAAATGAGGTTTCCAAATTAATACAGTTCTGACTGGCCCGAATCAAGCAGTTCTGATTGGCTGGTATAGATGTAAATGAGGATACAATTGTGCAGTTCGGATTGGATGGGACAGGTGTCAGTCCATTGGCTGAAAGACAAAACCGGGGCCCCCTGCGGTGGCTGACTGACGCAGGGTAAGCATGCAGGGCCTAGTGCCGGAAGCCAAGTTCCGACATCAGTTCTTCCCTGGACCCAGAGTACATGAGGGGTGCCTGTCAGCAAGTGGCCCCTAGATTCTTATTATTTTAAAATTCAGGCCCTCCATTAAGCACGGAGAGTCCATCTCAGCAGATGAATCCCTCCTCGGGATTCGCATCAAATGAGTCTTTCTTCTTGGGGTCCACATTTATAAAATGAGTTAATCTCCATATTCTAAACCCTGCTGGTCCCTTGGAGGCTGAAGCTGCATGCAGGACGGTGCAGCTCTGTAGCCATCCGATATGATGGGTAAGTGCACTCCAGATACGTCGTATGTGGTGTTATGAGAAGTTCCAGTGCTTGTAGGACATTCACATATATGTGGCTTCATTGAATTGCTTTATTTTCTTTCCTCCAATGGACACACATTTTCTGGCCCCTGACAACAAACATAAGAGAAGGTAGCAAGAAAGACAATAAACCCAAAGAAAGAAAAGAAAGAGCATATACAGTCATGAAAGGAGGGGCAAAGGGAATTTGACATCTGGAGGCCAGATGGAAAGCAGAAAATGGACCATGTACGGGGAGTCAGCTTGGTATGGCAAAGGGCACAATACACCTGTTTGCCTGCATTACCAGTACGACGAGGTCCCCAGTTCGGGTCTCTTGAAGAAAGTCTGATAATTGGCGGATCCTCGGGGAGCCTGCGTTATGAAACTTATCTTCAAACCGAGTTATTCATAGCCCCAAAGTCGATGCCCCTTCCCAATCCTAACCCCAGGGGTTAGCTTGAAATCTTTCTGGAAAGTGAATTCCTAGAAAAGTACTAGAGTTGATCAGAAGTCCTGGGTTTGAGTCAATTCTGCTAACTATTGACAAATCATTCATATGCAGGGACTCAATTTCCTTATTTGTAAGATGGGAGGATTAACGCCACCTTGTCAGCCTCCCTCCGTGGCTGTAAGGTGGGCTGAGAATCCACTGAATGTAGGTGAAGGTTGTGCCCCTGAAACCAGGGCTGGCATTTTCCCATGTTTTGTCTGGAATGCTGTGCTCAGGACAGGCATGTTTACAGGTTACGTGACAAGCAGCCTGATTAATGGTTGGGGGGTACTGCTCTCTACATCTGTCATCAACAACTCGGGTTGCAAAACACTGATCTTGTTTCAGTAGGTGTTTCTTTAAGTTTCAATAAACAGGATCCACAGCTTTCATTCCCTGTATTTACTTGGACACCCATCCGGCACGGGCAGCCCTCTGAGGGACCTCGGACAGCTGCTGCCGATGTCATTACTGTCACCTTTTTTCTGCCTCATTCATGAATACAGCCATCAAAGGGGCTTCTTGTAACTGATGCCTTTTCCCAGCGCCCAACTCTTGGGAGTATGTGCACCAGGAAGTGCTGTTTGGGGTCCTGAGTGCTATGAGGTCAGTAATTGGGACGCCCGTGCTTCTTCCTTCAGCACTGGTGGCTCAGGAGGGGAGATCTGCGGGCACACAGGGTTGGAGTGGAGGAGTGGAAGGTCACCCTGACCCCTGCTCCTGGGGTCATCACCTCCTTGACCTGGATCATCAGACTTGCATTTCCATGAGAATGAGCCAAGGGAATAGAGTGTTTCTAAGTTTTACGGGTCTTTCATTCTCTTCTTTTCTTTCAAAAATTGGACCAGAAACTCCAGCCCTTTCAGCCTCCTTCCTTTCCCTGGAGTCCCGCTGGTGCATATTACCACTAATGGGGCTGCGGGCCCTGCCAACTCGAACTGAGGAGCAGGTCAGCACTGCCTCGGTGGCCTAATGAGAAGCTCTGAATGGGAATGCGAATCAAACATGCATTGAAAAATCTTCAGTTCCCAGCCGCTCGTCCCTTCCCTGTCCCTTGCCATCTCAGGGTCCTGAGCTCAGTGCCAGCAGAAGGTGACCTGCCAAACTGATACCCCGCGTAGCTCAAAGAGGACCCAGAGGCACACTCTGAACTCGTTTGTTCTCTGCTCGGCAGCTGCCAAAGCGGGGGCTGAAATGCGGGGGCAAGTGAGAATGGGAACAGGGTTCACATGACTGAGCAGAATGGCAAATCTGGGGGACGGGGAGCAGGAAGTCAGACACGGGATGGGAGCCCGGGAGCTCGTCATCAGGAATGCCAGTAGCCTGAGCAGGTATTGGAAACTTTCATCAGCATCTTCGGCAGAAAAAGAATAGGCGAGAGGGTGTAGCAGAGGAAACATGGTCCCAGGCCTGGTGCTGGGGCACGTTAGCTACAGGAACATAAGCTTCTCTCTGAGTCGTCCTTCCCAAGGGTGTGGAATGGGGATGGGAATACATGCTTTGCTGCTACCTGTTGTGAGGACTTCTCGAGACACTGTCTGTGGAAGGGCTTTACCAACTAAGGGCCCATCAAACGTGAGGTGTTGCTAGATGATTCAAGGTCTTTTTAGGCAAATGAATTAACTAGAAATCTGGAGGTGATAGAGCCAGCTAAGCAGCTAAGGGATGGGCTAGGCAGGCATGAGAGCAGGGGACCCCCCAAACTGTGAGGCTGGAGTTAATGAAATCAACACTCGATATTAAAAGGCAGGTTGTTCAGGACAAACTGAATGGAGCAACTCAACAGCGGCCAAAGCAATACCCATGCTTGTAAAGAACTTGCTGGCAAACGCACACTGCTAGCACGACCGCCAGCAGAGCGGAACGCAGACAGAGCTGCACCGGAACTGCCCAGGGGAAGGCGGCGAGACATTCCTGTGCACAGAGGGACCTTCATGGCTTTGCTCCCTTTAGGCCACACAGCCAGTTCCCTGCCTTGGTGTCACGCTCACCAAACCCCCTTCTGATCAGCCCCTAACTTGCATGGAGAATTCTCACCAGCGACAAATGTGCAGATCAGGGGACTTCAAGGCAAGTGCTCTTTTTTGTTGTTGTTGTTTTTCTTTATACATCAGTCTCCTATGATTTTGATTCATATAAATCATCTCCTTCTGGATCCAGTTGGGGGTCATGACTGAATTTTCAAACATGGGAGGCTGAGGGAGAACTAAGTGGTAAAATTCTCAAGGATCTGCTAACTTGGATTATTTCTGGGCACCCAGTTGGCATCTCCTGGACTATATACTATGTTCCTCTAAATGACAACAGCTTTGAAAGTTGAAAAGCTGACCTGGAGCAAGGCTAGGGCTGGAGGAATGGAACGGGAGAGAAAGGTTTCAGAAAGGCCTTGTTGGTAACACAGACTTGTGTGGGGTGAAGAAGCAAAAGAAGCCAGGCATCAAGGAAGCCCCCGGGCTTTCGGAGCAGTGACCTGGAGTAGGGGTAAGGAAGAGAGTTCTTATCGACAGCACTGTGAGGAATGTAAGGTCGGAATGAGGTTAGCAAAGACATGTAGTGATTCTTCCCTCCTGTGCTCCTGGAGTTGTTACTAATGCCGGTGGGCTTTCTCTCCTGAGAATGGTCAAAACCTATAGCCCTTCGCAACCCCAAACGTTCCAGCAACCACTGTAACGGGTCAGAGCTAGTACATCAGATGTCACTCCAGAACGGATAGGTTAAGTAGTTACTCACCAAATAGTCATTGGTTAATTCCTGATAATAACCTTGGGCAAACTAGTTTAGACAAATTCTTGACTAAAAAAAAAAAAAGTAGTTGACCTCCTCTGATACCTGATCTCCAATAAGGACTACAATAAAATATGGAAAGATATGCTCCCCGGGTGTGCTGCGTCTGACCATATTTCCTGCCTAATCATTGGAGAAACATAAGTTTATCTGGCTAGAGAAGCAGATTTCCAGGTAACCCAGGGGGAGGTCTGACCTTGATATAATGTTTCCAAACTGCTGTTTAGTTCCTGTAAACTCGCCAGTTCTCTTATAAGGTTTTTTTATTGTATGTGCTTGTTTCTTTTCACTTGGTCAGCCTTGAAGTTGAACCCAGTCTTCTTTTGCTACTTTATTTGCGGACTGTTGAACAGCTGAAGACCGTGGGAGCCTTTTGTGTAGTGGAACTTGGATTGTTCTGTTCTAGGAGCTGGACCCCCACACTGTGCCCTGCCACCAGTGTAGACCACAGTCTTTCCTTCTTCCTCTAGTGACACTACAGAATACCTGTGAACCACGGTGCAATAACCACAGATCTTGTTCCATGGAATTTAAATCTCACAAGGAGATTATCCGAGGATGGACTGGCTGAGTCACTGGACTCTAATTCAGTGGAGATTTTGTGAAAGTCGGGGCATAATTTCCTTTTGGTTAGTAACACCTAAAGCCACTCTAACCACAGTAGCTTGAGTGATATGCCTACGTCTCAAGCTAATGAAGCTTATGTGCCTTCAAAGCCACCATTGGGCCAGCATCATGTGTGGTCTGCAGACTCTAGGGGAATCTACCTGAGAATGCCCAAGGAGTACTGGGCAGGAGGCTACATCTTAATTTCAGGCATATCAGGTTCTGTTAAAGTGGATTCAGCGACCCAGAGTTTTAAAATCCAAGTCTAGGTTGTGAGGGGTACTCTTAAGAAGTACTGTTGTGGGTCAGGGGTCCCTGCAGCAGTCAACCTGGGAAGAGTAAACCTGGGTTTGGGGCAAGAACTAGGAGAGTGCCTTCAAGGAGCCACTATCAGTGAACGGATGAATGAATCAATGAATGAATGAATGATTCCTATGACGGAAGACACCTTCTTCCTTGTGTAAGAGATTCTCTTTACTAAAATAAAAAATTAGTGATCAAAAGAAATAAAGTCGACTTTCACAGGCAGTGTGAGTCCACTGTCAGAAAATGCTCACTAATAGTAAAACCGAATAGTGAAGTTGGAATAGGTCCTGCTGAAAATCACAGCCTCAGGCACATGAAGGGTTTAGTGTCAGTCAACCTTTTCCTTCCTTTGGCAGGTATAATTAGAAGCTTTCAATCCTTTCTTAAAAGGAAATAGAACAGGAGAAGCGCGCCAGGTTCTTAGCAGCTTGCAAATCCCAAATGGATATAAGAACAGCTTTTATTTCTCAAGTATCTTCTGTATCCTGGGCATATACGTAAGGTTAAGGTTGACGGCCATGCATAACTTGCCAATCCTCACAGCAATACTGCAAGGCAGGTGCTGGCATCCCTGTTTCAGTTATGAGAAAAAGGATGTTCTCAGGGTTACAGAGGAAGCAAAGGACAGAGCCAGGGTGGACCCAGGCCAGGCTGACGACAAAGCCCTCATCTTCACTCTCTCTCGGCCCTTTGTTAGAAGAGCTCTCGCTACCCTTGTACTCAACTCTGATATTTGCCAAACTTTGAGAATTTTGAAGCCCATCTGCTTAGCCACAACAGCAGTCACACACATCAGTCAGGGATTTGTATTCCAACAACAGAGTCAACGAGGCAATGCTGCTGCCTCAGAACTGCAGTGGCGAGGACTCTTAGATGGTCATTGTGCTCTTTTAAGGTGTTTCAATGGCTCCTGTTGCCAACAACTGGGGACCTCATCCTTGACTGCAATCAAAAGGATCCTCTTCTCCCTCTGACCCCAGGTCCCTTCCAGGTCCCAACAAGCCTCTCTACACATCCATGTCCCCCCGCTGGGGCAAGTCAGAACTCCTGGATCAGCTGATGTCACATACAAATCCCAGGATTGTGCTACTGGGACCACGTCCCTAGACGCCTCCCTCCACTGTAGTGGGCTCCGGTTTCTCGCCATTGCAAACGTGGTCACGTGCTAAATGAGGACGTCTCTGACTGAGCTACAGCCTCCCAAGCTAGACATGAGGGAGCAGGTCTCGGCTAACCCCAAATGCACTTGGCTGTTTCTATGTACCCAAGGGGATTCAACCTCAAAGACACAGCAAGGACTCTCACCTCAGAATCCCAGAACCCTCTCTGTGCCCACTGTCCAGTGACTGGAAGAGGGTTTCTCTTTCCTTGAGGCAAGAACTCCAGGTCATTCCCTGCTTCTCCTAACCCCATGGCTTGGGCTAAAACCCTAAGATGAGACCTCCAAGCTCTGCTCTTGGTATGCGAAGGGGAACTTTGGAAACTTACAAAGTTCTTTGTCTCTCAACAAATTCTGGCTTGCAAAAGGATTTCTTCTCCATGGGCTCAACAGAGGTTGATCTGAATCTAAAAGCTGGGCAGTGATTCCCTTGGTCTAGGCCATTTCTACTCAGTATAAGTGCCAGTGCCTGGCCTGTCTGCTTACGAGTATGGGACAAGTAAGTGCAGGGGTTGAGGGTGTTTAGAAACTTTTACAGAAATTCAACAGAGAAATTTTATATTGTTGAACTTAATAAAAAACATGATGCCTCTTATGTTTATCTTTGTTCTTACTTTCATTGTCTCTAGTAACTCATGCTTTGATTGTATTTTATAAAATGACAGATTGGAAAAAATTTTAAAACAGCCCTTTACCAAAAGAATTTTGAGAAGCGCTGTTCTAGGCTGTATCGGAACTTTTCACTTTAAGGGATGGTATGCCAGTGTCTAAAAGGATGGAGAAGCCATAGAAAATGAGGAACTAAATGTTTCCTAAGCCAAAAATACATTGGTTTACCATCTCAAAAAAAAGACCTTCATTATGTAGCCATTACATTAATTCCCTTCAAAGGTAAACATGTACCTTCCATTTTAAAGGGCTGGGGTGGTGGGGAGGTGGGAATTAGACTAAATTGTGTGTAATCGACACGGCATTTCAACCAGATATACCTGCCCATTGGCTTATCTTAGCTGAGTTAGGACTAAATCCTAATGGATATAAGATTCTTGGAGAAGACTGCAGCATGAGACCCTAACCCAAGGCCTGCAACTCACCCATTGCTGGGCATATTCACTGGGGATCAGGTTCAAGGTAGTGAAACGGGTCTCTAAACTACAATGGCTTAAACAAGATGGAGTTGACTTCTTTTCCATGTCTTGGTCCAGCATCTGGTTGTGCAGGGTCAGTGGATGGCTGCTCCGTTCGACACATGGTTCCCTTTCTGGTCCAAAGGAACAGACACACTGCTGTCTCCAGGTGCAGGGGAAGTACGTACCCAATTCATTCCTTCAAGGAAAAGACAAGTCTTTAGCGAAACAGCCAACTGCCCATTTAAAATTCTATCTCTATTAATGTCGGAAGAAACAGATAAGGAAGCAATCTGCAGTGCCGAGGGCTCAGCTGGAGGGGGTGTGAGGCGGTCAGATCAGAGACGCGCCCCCTGCCCCGCACTGTCATGAACCCCCAACTGTGCCAGAGGACCTGCAGCTCCCCCCAAGTCAGAGGGACCAGTTTTTTCAGTGCAGCAGAGACCAGAGAGCGATGGCCTGAGGGTCAGGTCCAAGAAGAGATGAAAGTTCTCAAACTTAAGACAAAAACGGCTGATAGTATCAGTAGACCTATGGGAGCAACAGTAATATAACAATGAAAAAGAAATGTATTCCTTCAAAATCTTCTAATAAATTAACCAATTCACCTATAGTAACTGATGTACATAATTTGGAGAACTACAGTCAAACTCTGCAGTCGTTACTAATTAAAGAGGAGCCCCCAAACCAACGTGTGACATTTAGCAAGCATTTTCACGTTAAAAACAATAGTAACAAACAACTGTCTGCAGGAAAGACCAGAGGAAGATGCTACCATGCTCAGGAAACCTATGCTTGAATTTCATCATGGCCAAGTCAAAGATGAGGCTTCTGCAACAACAAAGAAACTTTCAACTATGACCCCTAACGCCAGAAAGCCTTGGCCTATAAACACCAGCAGTGTAACCATAAAAAATGATAGAGCCTCCAATATGACTACCACTAAATCTGTCAGCTCCACATCTCAGAACAGACAGCTGCTGTGCCCTCCTATTAGAAGTCATCACAATAATACCCAGGACTCCATGAAGCAAGGCATCGGTAAAACATCTTCCAATGCTACAATTCGGAAAAGGTATCATGAGAAAGAATTACTATCATTAACTACAGTTTTATCTAGTGTCAAAACCAGTTCTTCCCAGGAAGTAAAAAGAAATAAGATACTATCAAGAAGCATGACATCTGAAATTATAACCAGGCCTGCTTCACCTTCTAAGACCAAAATGACAGAAGAGTCAAAAACCATTGACCAGTGCTGACATATGTAGCAAAAGCAACTATAGATAACAGGTCAGCTCAGTCCAAAGAAATCACAGAAGAGAGAAAAGCTCATCTGAGAGAGTGGAAGGCTGGCAAAGCAAGAATGCTGAAAAGGCCTCCTAGCTCAGAAGTCACCCAGCCTGAACCTGGAGGACAAAATGAAAAATAAGTTGGGTCCTTTTGGACTACCATTGCAGGAGAAGATGAACAAAGATTATTTCCTGAAAAAAGTAAACAAGACATTTCTAAATGCCTAAACTTGATTAGTGAGAGATGCCCAAAAGAAGTAATATTGGGCACACTTAATGACCTGATTAAAAATACTCTAGCTCTGGCCAGATGGCTCAGTTGGTTGGAGTATCATCCCATACACCAAAAGGTTGCAGGTTCAATTCCCAGTTAGGGCACATACCTAGGTTGAGGGTTCGATCCCCAGTTGGTGCACATACAAGAAGCAACCAATCAATCTCTCTCTCTCCACTCCCCTCCCTTTCTCCCTTCTTCTCTCTCTAGAATGAATAAACATATCTTTGGGTGAAGATTTTAAAATATATATATTCTATATGCCACAAAAAGTTGTTAAATATTGGATATGCCTTGTACATACTGAGCCACTCACAAGTCCTATTGAAAATATTTGCTTGATCTATGATAAGGCCATTCTGGCAGGAGCTCAGCCTGGTGAAGAGATGAGACATGCAGTTGTAAATATTCTAACAATGAAGAGTCAAGAAAAAGTTAAATTTGGAGACAATCTTGAGGAGGCTTGTACAACCAAGGTACAAATCCAAGAAGTCAACACTGAAGAGTCAGGAAAACCGAAAATGGAAAATAAACATCACAGAAATGTGATATTTCAAGATTGTGAAAATGAGCGAGATGACAAAACAAAGGATCCAATCAATGATATCAAAACCCCCAATACAAAAACTGGGGAGAATTGTTAATTAAATATAATATGTCTACTACACCATACTTGCAAAGTGCAGAAAAGAAGGTGGTAGTGTGACGAAATGAATCCTACATTTTAAAGAGCTGAAGTTTCTAACACCATTTTGATGGTCTCAGTGTCTTCAAGACAAATCTTCTAAATTGCCAGATATATTAAAAGACCATTATCCTTCTGTGTCTTCCTTGAACCAGGAAGCAGAGTTGGGACATGAAATGGATGGTTTTATATGCTGTCATAATGCAGCCCTGCACCAGCTGTATTTGGAGACTGAAACAACAGAGGAGACATAAAGGAATGGGGCCTTTTGCTTATTTGTTCTGGCTCTGTATGTAAGTCAGGAGTTGGCCAAATACCCAAGAGTTCATGGCAGTAGCCCTTTCACCGACATTCACACCATAGCAGGTGTCGTGTTGGGCGTGTCAGTACGCTAAAGCCCACACTGTCTGCCTCTACAGACTAAGATTTTGTCTAAGATAGGTGAATTTTACTAGCTTACTATGTTCCTTGAATACAGTTAATAAATGTCATTCTAGTTTCAGTGCTATTTCTAAAATAACTAATACTTAAACTTGCTTTCTAATATAAAAACCTGACGGTTAAATCCTGTCCCCTGAAACATGATAGGTATACAGTGTAGGCAGTTCTCTTGTTTCCACACATGGAAGAACCCCCAATAAAACTGTTTATATCTTTGAGCTGATATTTAAACAGCAAATGTTCTCCACGAACTCTGTGGTTTCAAATAAATAATTGGTCATTGTAAGAGATTAGATAATTTTAAAACAATGTGTAATAAGAGTATGATTGAAAATCACATACATAGACTTTATGTTCACATATTCTATTTGTATAATAGCGCTTATCTTCTATTTATTGTCTTCTCATGTTCTGGAGAGTAAGCTTTTTATTCTTTTTTAAACCCTGTACCTTATCTGTATATAATAAATTAAAATATCTACATAAAAAAACATAAGCAATCTGCCACACTACAGAATCTTACCATGCTGAAAATTTTTATAAACCTTGAGTTCTTCTGAACTTGTCAACACCTAGTCACTCATAATTTTACACTGAGAAACCTAAATAATAACCATTCTTCCAGAGCTTTCCAAGTGAAATACAAATTTGTATTACACTTGTAATTTTCTAGTTTTTCTCAAAAACTTTCCCCCAAATATTTTGATAGTATTGCGGTCATAAAATAAGTAGCAAAGTTGATTCGTTAAAAGAAAATAAAACCTATAATTTACCAAAACTGATTCAAAAATATAAAATCTGAGCAAGTGATAGCCAATAAAGAAATTCAATCGCTAACTTAAAAAAAGAAAAAAGAGAAAAAACTTCCTACAAAGAAAAACTCCTTCTAAGATGCTCCATTGGGAAGTTCCACCAAATGTTCAAGGGTGAAATAATGCCAGTCTTATGTCAAGCATTCCAAAGAGTAATCTACAGACAGATAATGTAGGGAAAGGTATCCTAGGCAGGGACAGCATATGCAGAAGGTGGGGCTGGGAAGTCAGGAAGGAGTAAATCTTTTAAAGCCATGCTGAGGACAAAGGGGAATTTTATTTTGTCCTGTAAATAGTTAGCTTCCAATTAGAAGGTCAGTTCAGACCTGTATTAGCCTATAATGTGGGTCTGTGCTACTAGATGATCTGAGATACCACTTGATATTTATGCAGGAAAAAATGTATCTATAGAAGAAGACAATACCAGCATCAACTGAAAACCTTTTGCTAATATCCTAGGAACAAAGAAGTTCCAACAACATCTACAAGTGCCTTTAAAAGGTACCTTGATCATAAGTCTCTACGAGGACTTTTATAAGCTTGAACTTGGGAAGGCAAATATACTGAGTACAAGCTGGACCTATAATATTTATGATAATAATGGCTAATATTTATTGGGTACTCTGTTCCAGATACATTGCTAAGCACTTGGCTTAATTATCTCAACTAATCTTTTTAATAATCCTGTGAAGCAGGTGCTATGCTCTATCTGCCCTTTACTGATGAGAAACAAGCCTGAAAGTGATCACGTAACTTGCCCAAGGTCACCTTACAAATACGTGGCAGAGACGGAACTTGAACTTGGGTCTCTCTGACTATAACATCCATGCGGTGAAACACTATACTGCCCTGCCCGTGGCAGATATCACTAAGTGGTCATTGCACTTTTTTCCCCACTGGCCCAGGTTCAGCCTCCCAACCCCTTTGAGTATTGTTCTCTAGGAAGCCAACACACGTAGATCAGAGCTGGCACATGAGACAGGACTACTCTGTGCGCTTGGTCTACATCCTACCACCACCTGAGAGGCAGCCTCGGATGCTGATATAGCTGTGTAAGCCTGGGCAATATCGAGAGCTGATCTGCCACCGCAGATTGTATTCTAAACACATCTGCTTAGAGTTCTTACATTAGAAGACCTCTCTGGACTTCTTTTCCAAGCCAATCCACACCGGTTAATTTGTCGGCGTGGAAAAACAGAAGGAGGAGCTCAAGCTATCCAGAAGCTGTCAATATGAGTTTGCTGCCTCTAAAGAATGCCTTTGGCGAGAAAACTGCAGAGCTGCTTCCAGAAAGAGGCGATGGCTTTATGTTACATACTCCACATATCTGGGTTGTTTGAATTAATGTAGAAGCAAGAAGTGTCGTTGAGGACTGAGTTGATTTGGATTTTGGGAAAGATTAGTGTATTCCTAGATATTTCCTATAACACATTAAAGGCACCTCATCATCCCATGCAAAGTGGTTAAGAAGTCAAGTATCCACGTTAACATTATAGAGTTCTTCCAGACAGACGGCTGCACCTTAATGCAACCATTTTCCCCTTTTTCTCTAAACTCCACAACCGTCGCAAGTATTTACAATGCACAAATGGTGTGGTAACTTGTGGTTCAGGAATGAAGAATGGTAAGAAGTGCACGGCTGGGAAGAGGGGAGAGATCTACTGGACCACGTGGGGGTCTGGTGCCTTGGGAAGAGCAACAGGAATGTCCCACCCAGTTTTGAGGCTGGTCCTGGAAAGGCAGCCGGATGCACGGCCGTTTCTGTCTCAGAGGTGGGGCAGGTGGGTAGGTGGAAGAGCAAGCCAACGTCCAGCAGCCTTTGGCTACCAGGTAGGCAGAAGTCGGTATTAGGAAATGTGCCCACACAGGCCAGAAGCTCAACTGGGGCTGAGAAGTGAGGGCCTGGATCTGGTCCCAGGGAGGGATGATGATGAGTTACGTGAGGTTCCAGGCCAGTCACTCACAGCTGTTCTCCGTAAAGGAGGAAATGAGTAGGGAGAATGTAACAACAGTTAGCTCAGGTCAAAATCCTAAACGGGAGGACAGCGACGATCTGTAGGGGGGATCAATAGGGGGAGACAAGGGGAAACTTAAGCCATTTAGGGATAAGCCGAGCATTTAGACCCTAAGACGCTGGATTCTAGGAAGTGTTGACAGTGAAACAGACTTTGGACAACTTGGGAGCTCTGTTCCCACGGAATGCATGGCAATGGCTCTAATACGTATCTCATCTCTTCTAGGATTTTCTCAGCACCCAGAACAATCTGTATGTGGTGAGAGGGAATGGGATTGACATATGATATAAACTTGCCAGCGCTGGCAGCTTAAATATTCTATCTCATTTAATTCTCAGGAGACCTCAGAAACATCGAGGCCTGCCCAAGGTCACAACTAGTAGGTGACATGGCCAGTATCCAAATTCATGTATGACTCCAAAGCCTCGGCTCTCTCTACCCCATCAAGCTGCTTTGGGGAGGACCTGGCCACACATCGCTGGGAAAGAGAAAGACAAGACACACTGAAGACCAGGCAAAGGGGTCTGATTCTCTCATCTCAGTGGTCTTCAATCCTTCAAAACCTTCTAGGGAGGTTTAAAATACACACACACACACACACACACACACACACACACACACACACTTCAAGATCATCCCCAGGGATTCTGGCTTAATTGCGCTGTGATGGGGTGCTGGCACAGTGTTTTTCTTTAAAAGCTCCTCTGGTGCTTCTAAGGTGCAACCAGGGCTGAGAACTTTTGGCCTTGTCCTTTAAGGCCGTCTAAAGCACTGTGGGCTGCTGGCCCATCGGCAAACTGAAAACCCAAAGCTCAGTGCCTTCCTTGCCCGTTCTAACTAACTTTCACTTCTCAGCTCTTAGTTTCTGTGCTGCCTTGGGTGGAAACGCCCAGTTCCTGCTCAGGCAGTAGAACCCAGCCCTTGGTCTCGGCTCTAGACAAGCAAGAGCCCTAGAAACAAGACGACACAAGCCAGGGTGCTGTGTCCTAGCCAGTGGAGCTGGGGCTCTGGGAATCTCACAGAGGGATGCAGTGAATGGAGGACAGGGGAGGAGCTCAAGGGGGAACAAATTAAAAACAGGGAGAACATTCCAGAAAGTCATCACCACAACAGAGGACCTAGGCAAGGAGAATTCAAGGTAGAGATCTAGGAAACGACAGCACAGGGAGGAGAAGGGCTTACAGCCAAGGTCAAGAGGTGGAGTCTGGAGACATTCTCTGAGGTCGAGATACTACCTGCAGCTGCTGTTTACTGGGAGCCTGGGACCTGGGGCTAGGGGAGGTCCCAGGTGGCCTGGTTTGTACCCGGCTGTTTACCTCCCTGAGCTTAAGGCATCTGTGTGCTGTTATCCTTGTGCTGCCTCATCCACAGACAAAAGGTTTGCCTGAAAGGACAGTGTAGGTGAATGAGAGATGCTGATGCAAAATTTTGGCGAAGATTAGCCAAGGAGGCTGAGAAGAGATCTTGTCTTTCAGGGTGTTGGTGGTTCATGTTGCCTAAGACAGTGATCTTGCTGAATTGCTCACGAGAATTAATCTAGATTAGCCCCATCCAGACCTCACTGAGAACTTAGAAAACAAACACACACCTGCTCTTTGCTTATTTTATCACGAGAACTGGCCTTTTGCCAGCAGCCGTGGGCTGGCCAAGGCCAGCTCTGCCACTGGAGGGCTCAGGTTGGCAATGCTCTTCCCGCAGCCGGAATGCAAATCTCTCCTCTAGTTCGCAGCTTCTTGCCGACTCCTGTCCTCCATGGTTCAGTTGCCTTTCATACCCAGCCTTGTTTGTTCTTCCCTGGAGAAGCAGGGCTATGAAACAACAGAAGCCCTTGAGAGGTATCTAGTCCAGTTCTTTCTTTCTTTTTAAAGATTTTATTCCTTTTTAGAGAGAGGAGAAAGGAGGGAGAAAGAGAGAGAAACATCAACGTGTGGTTGCCTCTCGTATGCCCACAACTGGGGACTTGGTATGTGCCCTGACTGGGAATCGAACCGGTGACCCTTTCGTTCGCAGGCTGGCACTCGATCTGCTGAGCCACACCAGCCAGGGATAGTCCAGTTCCTTCTAAACCTGCTTATCATCAGAGTCTTAAAAACACAGATCCCTGTACCTCAAGAGAGACTTACTGAATAAGAATCTCTAGGGGTTGTGCCCCAATGATCTGGTGTATGTCTCATCCAAACTGATACCTGCCACAATTAGCCTGAACAGAGGAGAATCTTGTACACTGAACTCACAGCAGGCTTCCATGTCTATAAATGTTTTATGTGCTCGTGGATTCAGATGCAATTACAGCACATAGGAAAAATCATAGCTATGACTGATATTTTGTGACCCAACAGTCATTTGCCTTTTTTCTTTTTACCTCCCAAATCATTTCTTATATTAACTCTACAGTAGCAAAGTGGTTAGAAACATTTAACTACCTACCCACTTGTTGTGTCCATCTCTAAGACAGCACCTTACTACTAGACAGTAAAGAATAAAGGGGAGAACACTGGATTTTGAAACAGAAGACCCAGACTTGGAGTCCATACTTTTCTCCATTTATTAGCTAGATAACCTTGGGCCAATTATATTACACTTCTGAATGTCAAATTTATCGTAATCATCACAGAGATAACATTCAGGAGGGAGGCTATTGCCATATGCCACGTACAATGTTAAGCACTTTACTGACGTCGTTGGCTTTAACGGGCCCAAAACAGCGTTCCACAGAAGAGAAAACTAGGTCTCAGGAAGTCAGCCACGTTCGCTAAGTGCTCATAGAAATGCCTACCCTGGGTGCTTCACAGGGTTATTGTAAAACTACTGGGAGATAATGATGCAACAGTTGTACTATGAATACGTTTCTCTTTGCAAAACTGTAAGTGACCACAGTCAAGACCGTATCTGATTTATCTTGCTGCTCTATTAGCCAACCTGGTACCCGGCATATGAGTAGACACCAAAATACACTGGTTGAATGAAAATGAATAAATGTCTGAAAACAAGTTAATGTTGCAATGATGCCCTATGTAAATGAAGGCCCTATTGATCAACGTCTTCCGTCAGCCTGACAAAGGCCTCAGAAATACCTGAGCGCTACAGCCACTGGCAGCATCATGTATGGCAAGGTGGCTTATTGGGGGTTCTAGTTACATGAGGTATCAACAGGCCTCCCTGAAGAAACAGTAGCCAGACCTCTGGGGGGTGTGCTTGGCCCCATGAGTCAGGGCCAGCTTTGAAAACTTCTAACTTGCCCACCTGAACCACGCCAAGCAGCAGGCCCTGATAACAGCCCTTCACATCATGCCTCGTGCTTCTTTTCAGTCTCTCCCTGGATCTCGTCTGGCACCCTCAGACCTGACCCTGAGCTTCGTCTCCTTTCCCTGGCCCTCACTCTGTGTCCCCCGCCTGCCCCTGCCTCTCAGGTTCCGCCCTGGGCTGCCCTCTTGTTTTGCAATGAGCACCTCTCCTTCGGTGTGCGTCTGCGGGTGCCGCAGCAGACGAGCTCCCTTGTCACTCAAGCTTGGCCTCCACGTCCACTGCCCCGAAGACTGATTTTCCCACCATGCTTGGCGAGACTCCGTGGATCGGAATCAGACACCAGCCAGATATCAAAGCTAGGCAAAGGCTCTTACCTGTGTTCTCAGGGAGGGTTCCCAGGTGGGTAGAAAACTCACCCCGTGATGGGACAGAGCTGCTGTCCTGTCTTAGTCCCTAGACATGGACACTGATTGAGTATCGGCAGGAGGAGACAAATCAGGATGGGGTACAACGTTGTGCCACTCCAGCAGAGTGCAACCAAAGTGTCAGAAGCATGTCCCAAGTCTTTGGGGGAGAGGGAGAGAGGGAGCCTCCTCTAGAAAACTGAAAAAGGTTCAACTGAAAAAGTTGGTCCAATGGTAAAATCACACTGGAGGCGACTTAGGAAGGATGAAGCAGCAGAGAACTGACAGAGACTATGGAAACATGGAAAGGGTGATGATAACGTGGAGCTCAATGACAGAGCACAAGGCGTAGGTGCCCTTCCAACGCTGGACTAGGTGGCAACGGCGGCGTAGCTACTGGAAACCAGAGATTCCCAGCCTGCTCAGCAGGGATTAGCAGTCAGAGCCACCAGGTGGCACTAGAGGAGAGGCCGCGAGAAAATTTTAGCAGGGGCTCCACAGGTATGAGCAGCCCTGGGGGAAGGGCGAATGAGAGCGGCTGAGGGGCCCTCGGTTCCATGGGTGGCAGCTCAGAGGCACAGGCACGAAGGCGTACTTCGGTCTCCACACCTCTAATCGTCCTTGCCCCGGCTGGAAGCTGAAGGGGAGCGAGCTCTTTTGGTTCCCTGGTGACAAAATTCCCAGCTGGCTCCTACCGAGTTAACATTTCAAAAGGCACTGCCGTGATATTGGGTAACTCTAGGTGTCCGTAACCTGGGGAAAAGAAACCATTTGCTTCTGACTTTCCACTTCAGTGAGAATTCCTCACTGTGATCCCAAACTCAAAAGAGGTACAGAAGATGAGCCTAGTATAATGCCCTGGCGCAGTAAATGCCCAGTGAACATTGTCCCCTTTCCTTGGTGAGCCCGTTTGACAGCCTGTCTCCAGCCTCACACATACCGGGGGCTGATCTGTGCCCCTCAGAAGTGAAGTGCTCTTGGCCCCATAAAGCCCGCAACCCCTCTGGCCAGAGACCCTTTTGTCCCCGTGCCTTTGTTGTTGCAGACTTCTCACTGTGAGGCCTCGGCAGCTGCCAGGGACCACCCCAGGGGCTGGTCTCTCAGCTCACACACAGAGCATTATCCCCAGTCCTTCTTCTGCCCCCTCCCCGCCCCGTTGCCCCAGCCCCACACCCTGCCTGCAGCCACACGCCGTGCACACTCTCACCCCTCTGACCCCAGTTCTCCAGCAATGTGTTTCTTTCTAGGCTCCCGGGGACCAGTCCCCACGCTGGGTTCTCCTGCCTGGCCTAATCGGCTTTGCCTCTGGGCCTCGGCACCCCGGGGCGTGTAACTCAGGGGCTTGCACAGAAGTGATCAGGTTGCTGGGAACAGTATGTTTTTTTCCCTGCCTCTGTTTTCTTCCAGCGTGGGGGCCAGCCAGCTGAGTCGTCTTTCCCTCCCTTGCTCGGCTCCCACCCTCCCTCGCGCGTGGTCTGCCTTCAGTGGGTGCGGGCCAGGAGGAGAGGCGGTGAAAAGCACAGGGAGGGTGCACAGCAGGCTCTCTCACAAGGAAGGCGCGCCATGGGAGACAAAACTGGTGCTGCTCCCGGAGACAAGGCTGTTGTTGCTTCCGGAAGAGTGGAGGAGGAGGGCAGGGCGGAAGTTGTGATTGGTGCAGACGAGTTCTGGCCAGATCTCTTAAAATGTTTTGTTCTTGCTCTGCTGCTGCTGTCTTCCCAACCCCCTCACCCCCAACCATTCCCTGCGCTGAGCTGTCATTTCCTAACCCAGCCCGGCCGGTGTGATCTCCTAGTTCCTCCAGGCAGTAAACACCCTGGTTTCCCAGGCCACCATTGCTCCTCTTTCTCAGTTTCCTACAAAATGCAATTTTAAATTACAAAAGCGGTAATACCCATGACCACGGCAGGGTTTAAATGTTTAAAAGAATAATTAAAGGCAATGTTTATTGAGCCTGGCTCTTTCTTCAGCGTTATTCTCTCCTTTCTTGTTCTTGGCAGCGTTAGATAAGACATCAGTTGTAGAGCAATACCTGGAAAATGTTCACGCTTTTAGAGCAGTCTTCAAATAAATATTTTCGATAAAAACACGAACAGTTAACAATTAAAGTGTGAGGATGTTTATCCCTACAAGGGACTGGAGTCTCTCTTGGTCACATTACATCTCTATGGGAGCTGGTAACAGGTGAGTGGGGATGTCAGATGTGAGACTGGTCCCCTAAAGATCACGAGGTCAGGTGGGAGTGAGCACGCCTAGGGTACCCCGGCCTCATCCTCGTGTCATCTGCTGCTTAGACGTGTTCAGATGAAACCCGGCTCCCTGACTAGGGATGGCCGTTCGGCTTACGAGGACGCCTCACCCGCCAGCCCCGTTCCATCCGTGCCCACGCACCCAGTAACGCTACCATTGAATGCCTCAGCACTTGCCATGAAGTGTAGTTTTTAACTTAAAACAGTTTGCTCCAGAAGAAAACTTTATAGTTTCACTGTCAGTGTAAAATAAATATCACTTATGTAAATAAAATTAAGCATAAAAATAGAGAAATGATGACGAGACCATGAAAACAAGGTTATTTTTAGTACCTTGTGTGTAGCAATAAATCTAATCAATTTATGAAAATTAGCACCTCAATAAGAAAAATGAAATGGTTTATAATCTTTCCATAAAACAGGAATGTTTGCCTCAATGTACAACTACTCCTTGACTTATGATGTGGTTATGTCCCAATAAACCCACCATACGCTGAAAATATCCCAAGTCAAAAACGCATTTAATATACCTAACCCACAGAATATCACAACTTAGCCTAGCCTAGCTTAAAAAAGCTCAAGACACTTTACACTAGCTTACAGTCAGGTAAAAGTATCTAGCACAAAGCCTATTTTGTAATAAAGTATTAAATATCTCATGTAATTTATTGTGCATATCACTTTTGCTCTATTACGAAGCGGATAAGTTGAGCCATCATAAGCTGAAAAACTCCTAGGCTGTTATCATCGTTAAGTCAGCGACCTCTGTGCTACATCTGCAAGGACGATGAGGCACTACATCTATTGGAAGTAGCAGCCAGGCTACCTGGGTTTGAGTCCCAACTCCCCACTTAGCAGCTGAGACACCACGGGTCATTTTCTCCATGTCCGTGTGCCTTCATTCCTTGCTTGGCAGATAGAGCTAATATCGCCACCAATCAGAGTTGTTTCCGACGACCGCATGAGTTAATATGTGCAAAACACATATGACGGTGCCAGGCCTGGCACTCAGTAAGCTCTCAATGAATCTTAGTTTGAATAATAATCAGTAGTCATAGCAGTAGCAGTAGCATTAGAGTCGTACTCATGGATTTTAAATTCCTACTCACCAGAGTAGAGAGTCAGAAGATTGAAAAACAAATATTTAACTGTTTCCCCTAGTTACTAAGAGTCACTTCCTAACCAAAATGATGGAAATCACCATTGCTCAACAAAATTCTCTTTTAAGAAGGCCTCTGAATCAATCTCCAAAATCCAGCCTTGGAATGTGTTGAGCTACCTCGTAATGTTTGGAAAGTGATGGAAGATGGGTTTCCCATCTATTCCCTGCTGCCTCCCAGTCTGGAAAAACACAAAGATATTTTATTGCATTTTCAAAGGATCTCTATATAATATTCAAAATAGTTTTGAGATAGTTATTCAGATGAGTTTATAACCATATAGTTTAGATAATTAAAACATTTGTTGATATCTGAAATTAGTTGAATGGTTTGGTCAGCTTGGAAGATACATTCCTGGGTCCTTGGTGACTCTACTATCAGCTACCACTTACTGAGGATTAATTGTGTTATACAGGATTAAATTTTTTTTTTAATTTTCATAATTACCCAATAACTTATGTACGTACTGTCTCCATTTTGCAGCAGAGAAAACTGAGGCTCAGTGAGGTCAAGTGACTTCAGATTACACCATTAATGATGGGTGCAAGACTAGAATTCAGGTCTGTCCCTCTGTGCCCAGCGCCTGCTCTGTATCTCCATGTTTCCCTGCCTCAGTGGGACCCACAATGTCATTTGATGCTGCCTGCCTGCCTTGGTCATTCCCATGAGACTGGGTTTCAGAGCCAGGAGCCAGGGTGGGGTCTTCTGCCCCCGTAGGACCATGCTGCTGCCGAACGCTGCCTGGAACCCAGGGAGACTGGAAGTTGTGATTATTACTGCCACTGCCAAGGTCATACCTCTTTTTGACTCCATCTAATTTCTCTCAAGTCGTGTGTGTTCCCGAGTGCTGGTGTTTCTTTCCAAAAGAGTTGAGATGCGTAAATTCAGGAGAAGCTAGGGAAGGATGGCTCCGAGGGGGGCCAGGTTAGGTTTTAGAGGAGGCAGGAGAAGAAGGAAACTGTCTTAGATGGGAGCACTTTGAGGGAGGTTGGGGAAGGAGGTCTTCCTAGGGGTGGTGCCCAAAGACTGAGGACAGAGGTCCCCAGGGGAAGCTCACCCTGGGAGAGTGGGTACTGTTCTGAGAAGTGAACGCACAGTGGCCCCAGGGGAGCCTAAGGGGCCCCAGCTTCACGTTGCCAGGGAGGGTTTCATCATGACCGATTTCCTCAGACATCACCAAACTTACAAGAAACGCACTCTTAGAAGGGGAAGGAAGGGTTGGCTCCAGCTCCACTGAGTCTGTGCAGGCAGCTTCTTTGCTCTCTGTCCATGGCATTTCTTCAGAGATTCTCAGGACTGTTTCTCACAGCCCAGCTCTGAGTACATTTTTGGTGGGAATTCAGCTTGGAATCCGGCGTTTCCAGAAAGCATCACTGTGGCCTCCAATTTCAGCCATCTCTTCCTCTGCCCTATTACTCCCCTGGTGTTCCTTGACTCCCAAGCGCTGGGTGCTTCAGTGTTTTCCTCCCTGACAAGCAATTTCAACTTTCTCTTTTCACCCAGGCCAGCCGTGGCTCCCTGTTATTTTAATCTCTGTTTAATATCACATTCGATCAGGCCATGTTTTTTTGGCCTGGCCAAGACATTTTTATAGCTGATGTATTCAGCTCTTGCCCTCATGACCCTCAGAGTCTCAGCCCAGCCCTGGGCACAAGGCAGGGTTAGTCTTATGTGGATTTTAGAGCTCAACAGTTGAAGACTTTGGATACCATGTATCAAATTTGTGCATGATTCAGACCACTCAACACTACACATACAAGTAATGACAGCCCTTGGGTGTGTTGCTGAGCATGTTCCATACAAAACATACGTGCTAGGCCTGATGAAGGTGAGCCTGACATATTTACTGACTCCTTTGAAACCCCATTTTTATATCATAAGACTGTCACCCCAAATTGGGCCCATGGTTCATTCAACTCAGGCAATAACCATGACAGCTGACATCTACTATGCAGTGCTGGCGTTGTGTTAAGCACTTCTCAAGCATTTTCTTACTTAACACGGACTGTTCACACAACAATGCTGAGGAATGGAGACCACTGTTGCCATTTTATAGAGGAATCTGAAACTTAGAGAGACAATGTAATTCGCCCAAGCTCACGTATCTTACACACTATAGAAAAGGACTTAAATCCAGACGTCTGAAGCCCAAACCTAAATTTTAACCAATTATCTTCTAAGGTCAAGGCTTTTAGGGAGAATCATATTCTCTGCAAAGCACTAGTCACATAAGGTTGGAGATGGGCTCCCCAAACATTGCCTTGTCCTCTGTAAGTTAATTAAATTCCTCTTGAATCTGAATCTCTGCTTCTGCAAATGATTTTAATCAGGTTAGTAGGTACTATGTGTTTCCTCTTATTTTGAGCTAATGCTACTGTCTTCCATCTTTAAAGAGAAGTCCTTAATTCTAAGTCCCCAAGATTTGTAAATTCCAATTCCCCCTCACAGAGACTTTTGATTTTATTTTGGTTTATTGTATTAGGCTTTAAGACCTCATCCTTCCACACCGAAAAGCCATGTTTTCAGGGTTTTTGTAAGGCAGCCATCCCGCACCTTCTCCAACCCCATATTCTAGGCAAACCGGCAGCTGTAAGACGACCTCTGCTAACACCTTCAGTTTCCCACAACCCTTCAAACTGAAATGCCTTCTCTTTTCTCCACCCTCATCTTCTCATAGCCCAAAACTACACTCTCTGACTGGCTCAAAGATTACCCCTGCCTCGAAGCCTTTTGTGATGCCCCACAGACGAAAGTGATTTCACTCTCAGTCCTGTGTATAAATAACCTTTGGACCCTTCACATGGTACTTTTCATTTCCTGTGTTAGATTTTGGCTCTACTAAACATCTCCTAGTTCTCCTTCCAGGTCACAGCTACTTTAGGACAGAGTCTGTGTCTGTTTCTGAAGGATGTGTCTTATTTTAGGAACCTGCATCTTGGTCAATGCATACAAATATATGTAAATCAATGGTTTTGCTTGATTTCTTTTCTGAAACATTTTAATTTCTTTATCAGAATTTGGTAACTCTAAGTTCTTGAAACATTCCATATGATAGCTTACTGTGAGTTTATACAAGGCTAAAACAATCTCCAACATTTTATTGGTCATTTAAAATTGCGGTAGCACAGTGAACTGAAGTGTTTTTGGAAAAGCTGAGCCCTTTCCTGGATTAGAACTGAGAGCTCCGTGCTTGTCATGTCAAAATGGAATGTAACTATTTCTCTCATAAATGCATGATTTTGCTTAACTTTAACGTGAAAATACTCTACCTTATGTACGAGATGAAGATTGCGCTGAGCACTCTTTCAAATTTTGTCTCTTAGAGAGATATTATCATTTGTAGCTTTTTGCCATTGCTACCAGCAAAGTCTCAAAATTAAAGACAGTTTTGTGGCAAAAGAAACTGTCTGCAACGAGCTGGCCTGAATTTCTGGCCCATGCTGGAATGGAGAATTGTCAATCGTGGCAACAGCTCTGACGAGCACTGGCCAAGCTTTCGTTCCTGGCACACACTCCGTGACTATTCTGATGGACATTATTCAAAATACATCGTGCGCCCACGTGCAGCCGATGTGGTACAGAGCACTGAAAGGCACAATCTGCGAGGAATTCAAAGACCTAAGCGCTGCCTTACAGATTTAAAAAATAAAATAAAATTGCTCCTGTTAGAGAGACTTGAGGGCGTGCAAAGAAATAAAAGAAATCATGATTATCCAATAGTTACTGCTGCAATCATATATTGTTACCTAAGTAAGTACTTTCTTTCAAGGAGATCATAATGCTTCCAAAACATGGGCTTTCAACCCATTTTAATTTCTAGTCTACTTTCCTACCATATAAAAGAATTTTTCTCTGTGTCGTGCACTTCAGGATTCCAAAGCCGCTCCAGGAGTGGAAGAATTCAAGGGTTCCTGTGCTGAAGGAATGTCCCAAGGGGCTGCTCGAGAAAACTGCAGGCTCAGAGGTTCTACCTCAGATTCATTAATTCAGCATCTCTGTGGATGAGGCCTGTAATCTGTATTTTTTAAAAACCCTTCTATGTTTCCAATCAGCAGTTCTGG
The DNA here is from genome assembly GCA_004026545.1 of Mormoops blainvillei. Classification (NCBI taxonomy): domain Eukaryota; kingdom Metazoa; phylum Chordata; class Mammalia; order Chiroptera; family Mormoopidae; genus Mormoops; species Mormoops blainvillei. The sequence goes on from PVJD01005947.1 coordinate 73,741, forward strand.
GACAAGACTCTGAGACAAATTCGGAAGTCATAAGGGAGAAAGATTGAGAAGGGGGTCTCAACAGCCGGGGATACCAGAATAGAAAGGTGCTTACTTTCTGGGAGTTGTGGGGTGAGCACTGGGCCCCATCCGCCCCCTGCTCAATACCAGAACCCCTCGCCTGGGTCAAAATGGTGTAACGGAAATGATACAGACTGACAGAACCAGGAGACCAGGGTCCTTGTGCAACCAGCCGTGAGATTTGGGGGAAGCATGCCGCCTCTCAGGTAAGCCTCTATGGGATGAGAGATCTGGACCTGATTATCTCCACCAGGGCCCTGCTAGCCCATGGACTCATTCAGCAAAGGCCCAGGCCTCACCTCTAGAGCATCACTGTCCTGCGAAGACATAGCGCGAGCCACACCTGGAAGAGTGGGTACTCTAGTAGCCAGCCATATTCCCAAGAGTCAGGAGAAATAAATAAAATTAAAAATAAATTTTATTTAACCCAATATATCTGAAATACTATCATTTCAAAATGTAGTCAATATAAAAGTTAAGATTTTATATTCTTTTTCTTTCTACTAAATCTTAGAAATCTGGGCGTATTTTCTACTTCAGCGCCTCTCAGGTCAGACTAGCCCCATCTCAGGGGCTCAAGAGCCATCATGACAGTGCAGCTGAAGAGCCAAGGCCCCAGTCTGCGCTGCCGCCTGTTTCCGTATGGCCCACTGGCTAGGAATAGTTTTTACATTTTGAAACTATTGGGGAAAAAATGAAAAGAATGATAATATTTCATGATACATGAAAATTATATGAAATTTACATTTCAGACCCACAAATAAAGTTTTATTAAAACATAGCCATGCCCTTTGTTTGCATATGGTCTATGGCTGTTTTGGTGCAACAGCAGAGTTCAGTAGTTGGAGACAGAAACCATATGGTTTGCAAAGCCTCAGTATTTGCTATTTGGTTCATTATGGAAAAAGCTTACAGACCCCAGAGAGGAAGCATAACAGCTGGTCCTAGAGGGCAGGTGCCCCTGGCCCTTGGCCATTTGCATGTAGCCAGGGCTTGGTTAATACGTGGCTTGGACAATTTAGCAAACCTCAGTCCGAAGAGATGGGGAGATGGACAGCAGAGGTTCAGGCGGCCAGCCAATACCATGGAGTGCTGATGGAGACGCCATAGCAGAAACGAAAGTCAGGCAGGCCTCACACAGGGGCTTGGAGTAAATTAGGACACACCAGGTGGCAGAAAATTAGACCAAGGCCAGAGGTGGAGGTGGCACCTCATGGAAGAAGGGGCTCTGAAGATGGGCTTGGTTGACTATAGAAGAGCCTGCCCCGTTTACCTGTGGAATGACTTGGATTTGAGCCTCAAAATGAGGACACACGGCAGTAGCTGTCTATTCTTATTGGCCACTGTTCCGCCTCTAAAGTTCTGTTCTTATCTGGCGATGAGCTCATTCAACCTCTTTCAAAGCTGTCCTCTTAGGCTCTGGATTTGGGTTTTGCGGGTGGCTTGGTTTCCTGTCGTCCTGGCTGGACATGTGGGTGATTGAGGGGTAATCTAGCCGAGGGATTTGAGTTTAGGGAACCTTCCCAGGGTTGTAATTACCTGGGATTTATCTTCATCAAAGGCATGTTTTGATCCATAAACGCCTTGTTCTGGCCCAACCCTTGCAGTTCCTGTAAGTCACCTTTGGGTAACATAAAGATAACATTTATTAATTTTTTTCTTTTAAACAATTGGAAAAATATGACCAAACCTTTGGTGGGGAAAAAGCCTTTCCTGACCTCTTTGGTCCATTTCCTTGTGCGCTATAAATTTAAGGCAGTACTTCTTTAATGCAGTAGCATTTTTTGCTATATTATTCCATAACTGCTCATAAGCCTTTGGCACACTCATTTCTGCTTCCATTCACTTTAAAAAATTATTTCCAAGCACTTTTTAGTCTGAAAAATAGTGCTGTGTTGCAGGAAGGGCACATTAGTTCCATTTCTACAGATTCAGAAACTGAAGCCCAGAGACGTCAATGGGCTCGCTCAGGCTCACCCAGCTAGTTAGCAGTCTACCTGCGCTAAAGATGGAGTCTGACTGCTGGGTTCATGGCCTTTCTGCTGTGTTCTCCTGGCTGGCTGTTATTCTTCCTTTCTTCTTCCTTTGTTTGTCTCGGCATTTCTTCCTGTCAACTCATTTTAAGTCACCCTCCAAGTCCCCTCCCTCTCTCCCAGCCACGCTCAAGTCCTGTGCTCTCAGAAGAAGCCGTGCTCGCCTCTGGCCTCTCAGCATCACTCCTTGCTGGACCAAGGGGTCACATCCTACCCTGAAAGTCTCTCTTCTCCTCTTGATGTACTTGGTCCCACATCCTGCTCTTTTTTACATAATATTTTGAGCCACATCCCACTTGATGATGTGGGAAAGAAGGTGACTCCCGGGAAAGAAGGGGACTCTTGTGACAAGCATAACCTTGAGATAATCAAAGCAAAAGTGCCCAGAGAGGATTCTCTTTGGTCCTAGTGCACTCACAGTGAGCTCCAGAGACACTGGGAATTGTTCAAAGCACTCAAAAGTCAGTGGTAGTTGTCTTTTTTTTTTTTAATCCCAAAATGTTAGAGCTGGAAGATACTTTAGAGATGACCTTATCCATTCTTCTCATTGTAGGTGAAGAAACTGAAGCCCAAAGAAATGTGTGAAATTCATCTCCCATCCAGGTGTTTCAAGGCTTGGGAGCCCTGGCCGGTGTGGCTCAGTTGGCTGGAGCATCGTCCCGTAACTGAAAGGTGGTGGGTTCAATTTCCAGTCAGGACACACACCGAGGTTGCGGGTCCAATTCCCAGTCCATGAGTGTGTGATCCCTGGTCTGGGCGCATTGGAGAGGCATCTGATTGATGCTTCTCTCTCACATCAGTATTTCTCTCTCCCTTCCCTTCCCCCCTCCTCTCTCTAAAACCAATGAAAAAAAATGTCCTCCTCAGATATAGATTTTTTTTAAGTAAAAAAGATAAAAAAAAAGAAAGAAAGAAAACTTAGGAATGAGCATCCTAAGATCCTGTAATGATAGGATCATTTCAGTCGTCAAGGAGTTGAGACTCACTGGTTTAATTTAAGACCTTGCCAGATCGGTGGTTTGCCTAGATTACTGAAACATCATCAGATATAACGAAAGGCCAGGAAACACGAGAACCAAATTGTACAAGAGCTTTCTTCCAAAATTTATCTCTCGTCTTTTGAACTAAGTAGTAGTTCCATACTAAGTATTCTGTATATCTCTGAAATGTCACCTAACAGTCATTTATTCTTTCATTTATTTAACCAACATTGGTCAAGTCAGGCAATCTCTAGAGAGGATTCGCTAGGCGGGTGGACTCTTCTACATCCTAGATCCTATTTTCTAGATCACCATTTGTTTGAAGGGAGGGACACACCAGTGGACGCCATCATGCAGCCTAAAGTGATAGGCCCAGGGTGTAAGGGCGCACCTGGGGCAGGTACCCCACCGAGACCTGGGAGGTAAGCCTGTGTGTGTGTGGGTGGTGGAGGTGTGGGGGAGTATTCAGGAGAGGTTTACACAGGAAGCAGCTGACTTCCAGGTGGAATTTGGAAGGCTGAACAGAAATAAGGCACCTTCTCTCATTTATCCAATAAATATTTAATGAGTGCCCTATGTACCAGGCAGCATGAGAAGGCATTCCAAGTTCAGAGTTGATGGAAACACTGAAAGTCCCTGACCCATTCGCCCTTACAGTTATGTCAGGATAAAAGGTAAATAAATATTACAAAGATAGGAGAAGGGTGCCAAGATAGAGACCAAGGAGGGGGCACATTAGAATGATCAAGAAGGGCCTCGCTGAACAGCTGATGTTAGATCGGACCTAAAGGATAAGAAGAGATTAACATTGGGATAGCCAGGAAAGAGCATTCCAGACAAGGGGCCTGAACGTGCAAAGACCCTGAGGCAGAAAACTGCCCAGCCTGTTTTAGTAACTGCAAAAGGCCTAGGTGTCTGCTGCATGGTGAATATGAAAACGAGAAAGGCATGACCTGCTGCTAAGGAGGAAAGCAGGGCCCACATATTGAGGGCCTGGGAAGCCAAAGGAAAGACGGGCAGCGAGGACCTACCAAGCACAAGGACGAGCCTGTGTAAAGGCCTAGCGACGCGAATGTGGCTGGCAGCTGGAGAAGCCAGTGTGTGAGACGGTCGCCTGACATGTGGTGACGTAAACTCCGTACACAGCAGGAGCTGGGCACGTGGAGGCCTGATCTTCACTAACCTGAGTCTAATAACCTTTCAAATAAGCTATAAAACCACCGACTGTCTCCTGGGATCATTCAGATGATGGTTGTTCAAGCTTTTCTAACCAGCTGCTGGAGGCGAAATTTCAGAGAACAAACTAGAGCGAGCAGCTCACCCAGTGTACCAAAATGGACGAAAACACACTCTGTGGTCCCTGGGGGCTAGAACGAAATTCAGACCCGAGAATGGTGAGGCCAGCTGGACAGCAGGGAGACAGGCAAATGGCCAAAGGTTCATGTTTGGATGACAAGGGAAGAAAGAATAGAATGCAAAAGAAAACAAGGACTCTCTCTTCAAAGAATTGGGGAACACCCTCTGTGGCCCGTCACTTCCCAGCTGGGGAGGGCAGCAGCAGCAGGACAAGGGGTCAGGAGGAAGCGTTCAGTCCTGGACACCCTGCCTGCTACCAGGCGACCTGTTGGGGTGGATGCCACTGGGCCGGATGCTGGAAACAGGATGTGGTGCCCAGGCCCCTGCCAATGCCAGGGTCTGCCCTAAAGAACTGGACGTCAGCAAACAGAAAACCATTCACCCGCGCGGTTTCCATGACAACCCATGGCTCCCCTACCCCCTCCCCACCCCTGCTGCTCCACATCCTTTCTCTTCCTGGACTAAACTTTCCATTTGATCACTTTGGGTAAAGTACAGGTTGGATAAGAGGTGCTGGGGCGGGGGGGGAGATGGGTATCAAAGGGGGTGTTGAGTGCGGGAAGAAGAAATCCAGTTTTCCTACTAAATTTATTAAAAGTCAGGGGATCTCTGGACACACATATAATCAGACTCTGGTTTTTGCTGTTGTTTTCGGTATGGTTTGGTTTAGTCTTTTCGAGCCTGGCTTGGCTTCCAGTTCTGGCATTTGCTGAGGCTCTTTTTTTATAGCCAAAGGCCACTGGTCACTGCTTCCTCCTGGCCCTTGCCTGGCCATCACTCTCGCGGGCTGAAGGGATGCTCCACTGCCCGATATTGTCCCCAAGCCTGAGCTGGCTGCAGTCCCTCTGCCCTTTCAGTGGTTGACAGATTAAGGGAAAGGGAAAGACACCCTGCGAACGTTAAAGAAAGCCCACTCCGGCCCCGCCTCCAAGACTCCGAGTCATGAAGCCTCAGCAGAGTTCCAAAATCGGCACTTTTAACAAGCACCCCAGTTTATGCAGCTTTTGATGAATGCTGGGCACACACTGAGGGTACACTGTTCTCAGGGGGCCACCTAGATTGAAACGTAGCCAAGACCATGGGAAAAACAGACTTCCAAGCACATAAGCCAGGAGTCAGGTTATAGGGTGTGTGTATTCCTCCCGCGGCTTGGATCGCCCTGCATCCTTCGGCACCTTTCAACTGACAATAAGACTTTTGAAAAGAAGGAAGTTTTATTTCTTTTCCTAGTGAAATGGACATTTCATTCTCTCTTCTAAAGGGACTCCAGGATCTCTAAGAACAAGCAGGTTCATTCAATGCTTGCTTAAGTCAAAGTGGGTTCACTGGTTGTCATTTCTGATTCTAACAACCCAAATAAGACCCAAGGGAAGTCACACGAAATGAACCAGAAAATGAACAGAAAGGAACATGAACAAAAAGCTGGAGGAATTTCTCTCATGTTGGAAACAGAGGAAATGCTTGTGTTGACCTCGTTTTCCTCTTTGGTCCTCATTAGTTTAAGCCGGGTTGTTTTTATTTTTGTGTGCAGGGACTGTATTTTGCTTTGAGCTTTATCTGGCCCTTGATTGTCCTGCCATTTAAGGCAAGGAAATTAAGGAAATCTCCATTTAATTCTTAAAGGCATTGATTGACAAGAAATACACAGTGAGTAAGAAGTGGAAAGTGACTGAATTCTTCTCTAGAGACAAAGATGAGTGGTGACTTGTGGAGAAAATGGGCTGGCATCACATATTAAAAGTTAACATATAGAGATTTCTCTGAATGGGTCACGCACTGCCCGATGCCCACCTTTCAGAACACTAAGGCCTTGCTTTTATAGGACCCTGTGTAGGTTCTAAGGGGCTGGTTTGTAACAAAGGGTAAGGACCCGACCACATTTCTTTGTATTCATCATAATATTTGACTTGGTGCTGACTGCCTAGTAGGTATTCAAACACTCACTGTTCACTGGAGTTTAAGGAGTAAATTCTGATGCCTCTAATGCCTCAATGAGCTCTCTTCAGGCTACATTGACTGGACTTTGGCCCAGGATGAGACGATAAAAAAAAAAAAAAAAAAAAAAAAAAAGCCCTGCAGTTTCTTCATGCTTACTGTATCTGTAATAACTCTCCAGAGAGTTTGGCTAATAAGATCCTCTGGAGGCATCTAGAAGACCGAGCTAGATCACAAGTTAGGCTTCTGAGTTGGTGTATTAAATGAAGACAGCAAGGAAGAGTGCCAACAAGTGCGGGCTCTGGCTCCCTGCCGCCTGAGCTGGAATCCCAACTCCGCCATTTATTAGCTACTTGACTTGCACAAATTACTCCTGTCCTCTCCTTATAACCTGTCCTTATGTATAAATTGGGGGTCATAACAGAATCTGTCATAGAGTTACTGTGAGGATTAAATGAGAGAATGCACATAAAGCATTTAGAAAGTAGTCTAGCCCATAGTAAAAGCTCAAGAATGTCAGCTATTATTAGAATTATTGAGTAGTGACCAGAACTGGGTTGGCATATGAACAAAGGCAAAGGACTCCAGCCACCACTCAGACCCCACAGGCACACTCAGCATTTCTACCTGGCCTGTGTCTCCTACCCAAGCCTCTTTCTACATCCAAATCTGTCGCTGAATCATTGGGTGCAATGACATCGAATACTTCAACATGAGGATTTTTGTCCTATTCCAGTCTCATTTCCAAAACTTCTGTCTGTACAAATGTTCTGCCCACATTCTTACAAGCATCTCGATCATCTAGAACCTAGATAAAGGAGGAAAAAGAGGAGCAGCACATTGCAAATGTCTACCCTAGAAATCACAGTTAAGTTACATTAAGGAACACAGAGGATTTTAAATGAGAGAAACAATGGAATGGGATCAGGCACATTCTCTTCTGTTTCCCACTAACAGTGCTAAAATGTGGCCCTGAGAAGGAGGAGTCAGCTTGTTTTGTAGGGAAGCTGGGTTCTACTTCTGCAGGAAGGGACCAAAGGGGACATCTCAACAGGTGTTGAAGTGGGAGAAAGAAAGAAAAGAAAGAAAAGGAAGGAAGGAAGGAAGGAAGGAAGGGCGGGCATGCTGTTCTAACATTTTAAAACTTCCAGAGTCAGCAAAATCAGCCACCGGACAGTTTGGACTGTGGGATTTTGGATCCACTGTCTCCAGGTCTTCTATGGATAACAGTAGCATCACAGCATTCTCCCCTCTGCTGCTGGTCCAAACTGAGCATTATGTACTGAATGCCAGAGGAAACACATAACGTATTTTTTAAAGTAACGTCTGGGTATATGTATAATGAAATATTATTCAGCCTTAAAAAGGAACGAAATTCTGACATATGCTATAACTTGGATGAACCTTGAAAACATGCTAGGTGAAATAAACCACTCTCAAAAGAATGAATATTATAATTCCACTTACATGAAGCATCTATAGTAGTCAAATTTGTAGAGACAGAAAGTAGAGCCGTGGTTAGCAGGGGCTGGAGGGCAGGATGGATGGGAGATGTTTAATGAATATAGAGTTTCTGTCTCAGATGATGAAAAAATTCTGGAGATAGCAGTAATGGTTGCATTATAAGGTAAATGTACTTAATGTCACTAAACTATACAATTGAAAATGGTTCAAATGGTACATTTTATGTTTGTGCACATTTTACCACAATAATAAACCATCAGAAACATGAAGAAAAGTGACGTCCAAGTAGTAGAGGAGGTCCCTGTGCCCCTCTTTGCACGAGTAGGTAGCCTACTCCTGCCTTATTACGTAACAGTTGCTGTGTTCCCACCTTGCAGGCAGGTGTTACAGGGAATGTTTTTCAGGGGAGGTCATCAGGGGCATGGAGTCTGCTCTGATCTTCCAATCTGCCTCACCATTTCTGATGTCTGCTCCCCTTCGGCAGCCCACTAGGGCAGTGGAGAGAACAGAGGGTAGGAATGTGGTTGAACTGCGGAGCATCTACTGAATAGCATATGGCAGCAGCCTTTCTAAGAGAAAAGTAGGTTCTCAAAATCACTGCGTTTAGGCAGCGTGTAACTAAGAGGATTTCTCTCCGGTTCCCTAAATAAACGATGTGACTGTCGCTCCCCAGCAACAAGAGTTCTGAAGATAGTGGAATCAAAGTTTAATGTTTTGATAGCTTGCAAATTATTTTGATTGCAGTCCCACAGAATGACATGCATTTTACGTAATGACAGAATTGTGCATTCATGTTGATAAATTTAGATAACTGAAACCACAATGTCACCAAAAAATACGACTTTAGTACACTCGGGGCTCTGTAATATTCTACCTTCTCTTCAGCTCTGTTCTACTTGATGGCATTTTTAAAATGCTGGAAGTACTCCATTAAATTTGTTTCAGAACCCTCTAATAAGTATTGATCTGCAGTTTGAAAAATATTGCAATGTGTCTGTTGCTCCAGCCTTTGACTTAACACTAAACTGCTTGCTCCAGAAGGCTAACACCAGACAAGAGTCTGTTGGCAGTCTTCAGGTGGGTCAGCTTCTCTCCTTCCTCGGAGGGAAGAGGCTGATGTGGCAACGCAGGAACCAACTGCAAAATGAGTATGCAGGAGCCACGGGCCACCAGCAAGGCCAGCAGGAGAGGCCAGGTTGCATACGTGCCCTTCGGCAGAAACGGTGACTATGGGCGTCGGCAAAGTCCACCCATGGATAGCACCACAAGAATTATCAAATCAAATCAAATTTGGGAGATCAGAAAAAAGGTAAACACAGAAAACCCTGAAGCCTTGCTAAATATTTCAGTAAGGGGAGAGTTTACAGACTACACGACCATTTTTCAGAGGGAAATTAAAGTCAGGTAATATTTGAGGACACACGTGGTGTCCCCTGGACTTTTCAGAGCCTCCAGAACCCAATTACCCTCCGGCTTCTGACTCCACCTTTCTTGCTGTGTTTGTCAAGGGAGCTGGGAAACTAGGTGCTGGGACCTCTTTCCCGGTTTCTGGCTTATTGTTGTCGTCGTCATTGTTTTCTGTGCACATCAGCGAGTTCTGAAGGAAGGTAGCCCCTCTGGGGGAATGTGTGCTTACTGGCTACTTCAATCCGTGCACAGCAAGTGACATTCACTGAGATTATGTGGGAAAGCACAAATAGTGCTATGACAAGTACCAGGCACCATAAAAATACCTATTACTTTTGGCAGATTGTGTTGAAACGCTTACATTTTACAGGACTCAGAAACTAAACTATGAATTTACTTTAAAAAAAAAAATGATGTCTATCTATACAAACTCCAGAACACTCCCTAACCCAGTATAGATGTTTAAGAAAGTCATCCAGCACGCTCCATTGATAGCATTCTCAGGCTTCTGGAGTCAAGTTTCTATCTCCCTTCTCTACGCACCTGCTCACAGGTGAGCCTAATAGTTCAAAAGGAGGTGGGCCCCTCTGCTACCTCATGTGGGTACTTGGGCAGTAACAAGGCTGTTGCTTCCAAAATATATATTGGAAATTGCCACCATCCGAGTCCATAGGATGCAATATGGATACCAAACAGTTCAGGCTGTCATCTCCTTTAATGTCAAATGATAAAATGTTAGGCTGGAACAATGTTTAAGAATCAGTGTTTTCAGTTTCCTCAAACCATCATCCCAAGTCACCTGGGGTACAGGCCAATGGCCTTTATTCCCAAGCCCACCTCCTTTCCGCTCTCTGAAGTCCAATAAGTGGACTGGCCTTCCCGCAGAGTCCAACAACTCGTTTCTCTCTGTCCTTTCGTAAGGGGACAGTGTTCCATGTTTCCACCTCGAGGCCGACGGTGCACTGCACTTAGCGAGATAAGGTAACAGCGTGTGTGCCTGGCCTCTCTTTATTCTTTGTATCGGCTCCGAAAATAGAATTTATCGCTTGAAATAGAGGATCCAGCTCAGGCTGGAAAACACTGAAATTGAATATTCACCTGGCACCTAAGCTAGGTCAGCTAGCACCTAAGAACGGGGCAAGTATCGCTGCAGAGTCCCTGGAGTTTAGGACGACAGAGGAGACGATGGCACATTGTGGTGGTCGCTCAGATATGGCGCAACTGCTGGTTGTCAGAGGCTTTGAGGCCTTCCGTCCCACTTAAATCCACATCATTATCTTTATTGTTTTGGGTCTTTTACAGTTTGAACGAGTGTGTACATGTTGCTTTCTATTTATTTACTTATTTACTTACTTATTTTTACTTTTTAAAGATGGGTGGTGTCTGCCGAGGAGCCTTCAAACCTGAGCCTGGGAAAGGGGTGTGAGAGACCTATCACCTGGTTACAGGCCATGGGACATTGTGACTGATGTTTCTGTATGTTTTGCCATGGGGGGATATGGCTGCCCTTGGTCTTGTCTTTGCAAAAGTCAATGGCAAAGAGTTTTCAGGAAATAGTCAGTGATGTACAGGACCCTGCCCGCTAATCCAACCATAGGCCAGAAGGGGCCTGTGACAGGGTGGGGCTGAGAGTACCTGAAATGAGAAAATCAAGAGGAATAAGTATGTCACTCTGTTTTCCAAACTCATAATCTCAAAGGTCTAACAGACATGAATTTATTTTCATGCAGAGTGTGGCAGAGTATTTTCAGGTTACCTTGTTCAGGTAGAGTTCTCTCTCTTATTCTCCATGGTTTCCGCATAAGCTAATGCCGTGCCTGGTGCAGAGTGGATGCTCCATAAGTAATCGTATAACGAGTGAGGGAATGGCACTCCAGAGCGGGGAGCGGACCTGCTTATCGCAGGGCGCCTGCCTTTCCTCTGCCCTCTGCACACAGTCTCTCAGGGGGCTGCTTTCCCCTCTAAATATCTGTGGAAATTTGCACGTTGGAGAAAAATCAGCATTCTTGCTGGAGAGAATTTCTTAGCCTGCTAATAACCAAGCAAATAAGAAAGAGCGCTGAACGGAGGCAGGGGAACGGATGGAGTGTAAGGACTGTGGATGGAGTGAGGCAGGCAGGAGAGCAGAGAACTTTACGGTTCCAGGTCCTTCTCAATGTCTGCAAATCTGCTGAAAAGAATTTTGCCCAGTGGTCACTCTCATTTGTCCATAACTGATTTTGATGGTGAGAAGCTAATACGAATCTATTAACATGGTAACTGTTACTAATAAGCTGTAATCAGGAATTCTCCCTGTGAGAAAGTGCAACCCTTACTAGCTGAATAAGCCTTGGCAAACGTGTTTTAAGGCTGTTTTGTCTTTGCTGGAATCCTTGGCATACAACCACTGAAGGACACTTTTAAACGTCACTTCCTTGTGCTTTAAACAGAATCAATACCCAACACTAATTGTCATCTATGCTCCAATGCTTGAAAATTTCATCACCTCAACCTCTCTGCAATGAGGTTTTTCTTTTTAATTAACTTATTTATTCACTTTTCATTTTAAATCAATAGTCAAAACTGAAGTGGTAAGCCCTCCTATAATCTTCTGTCATAGGAAAAGGAATTAATGAAAACTAGCCACATGCTAAGTCTCTGAATTACAACCAAAAGCAATGCAGACTGGACTGTGTATGCGTTACTAGTACCCAAAGAATCCTGGGTAATGAAATGTCTGGGCTCTCGAATGCATGGTGTACTCTCCTGCTTTTGAGCAAAGAAGAAAAGTTTTGCAGGGTTTGCCACGTGGGGCGGTTTGCACATTTCAACTCGGTTAACCTGAAGGTACGTTCTCCGAAACTCCCTTCTGAAGGTCGTCATGATTAAATGTGGTGACACATGAGAGGAGCTGGCAGATTCAAGTTTGTCCTTGCTGTCAGCAGCTCCACATTCTGCTCTTCTTCCAAACTCCTGACTGTTGACCAACAGTGGCCCCCGGGTCTAGGCCCCTCACCAGAGGCTTGGCAGTGGAGGTGCAGAATCCATGGACCGCCCCTGAACTTCCCTTCAGGGTTTCACTTTAGCAGTCGGACGTGCTTGGCCCTGTCACTGGCCCTTTCTTTGATGCTTCAGCACCCCCACCTGGGCCTTCACTCTCTGTGCTCCTCCTACTGTTACGTGAGATCTAATTTTTCATAATAAATTCCTTGTCCTACAAGGCACAGCAGTTATCCTTCCCTGTTTGAATCCTGAGACACCCGGTGGGAGGGGATTAATTACCAGAGGGTTCCTGTTGAGAAATTCATTACCGCTCTGGAGGCAGAGATGCTGGGTACCAACCTCAGTTCCACTACTGCCAACTGGTTGACAGTGGACAAGATATTTAATCTCTGAAGTCCTATTTTCTTTACTTGTGGAAGGGTGCCAGTAACATTAGCTACCCCATGGGATCGCTGTAAAGTTTAAATGACATATTGCACGTAAAACAGTCTGGTAAACAGTACATGCTCAGTAACTGTTAATAATATTGAAGAAGCGGAATGTCTGAAGAGGAATCCGGCAGCAGGGCCTAAGATATATGAAGAGAGGCAGACAACTGAGTGTAGGTGTTTTAGGATGTCGAGAGAGCTGAGGCTGGAGGCGCAAGCAGAGAGGAGCGACAGGGAGGGGAACGGGAGGAACAGGCAGCTCAGGATTTCAACGCCAAGGGCAGACTCTGAAAACTGCAATCCAGATGGGCATCACCCACTCTCTAAGGTCCCTCTCCTTTCTAGGTGGACAGGGCAGGTCTCTCTGGGCTCAGCAGGCGGAGAGCTATTATGCACGGTCAGGGACTTCCTGGATCGCTCTGCTGGTGCACAGCCCTTCCCCTGCTGCGAAGATTGAAGTTGGCTTTCGTGGCACTAGAAGAAACCCAAGATGGCCTGGATCCACTCTGACGCCCTCCCAGAGGGTCACAGCAGCCGTGGCAGGTGAAGGAAGAGTTATGCCATAAAGAAACAAACACCGCAACCTCAGGGAAGAAGAGCTGAGATTCAGGGTGAGTAGGTATGTGGGTGTAACAGGAGATGGTAGCTAGGAAGGCAACCAGTTCATAACCCCATCTCCTCAAAGGGGCCAGGACTCTAACTTTGAGCTGGAACGGTGCCTATTTGGAGAAGGAATGAGCCCCTGCTGCCCTCCTCCCGACTCAACTGCACCATGATTGTATTCAACTGGTGCATTACCCATGGGCAACTGGAAGCCTTCAAGGGAATGGAAAAAGATCTGAAGACCCCAAAGAATGAAAAAAAATGATTGGAGAGAAGCGTGGATGTGTAACTACAGAGAAGGCTCTGGAGGCACTTAATAGCTGTCTTTGGCTCCCCGAGAGATTTCATATGAAGACAGGTCTAAGATCAGTGAATGGAAATTATGAGAAGAGAAGTGTGCCCCAATGGATTCCTCTCACTAATAATAATTGATAACAGTGATGGTCAGCATTTTATTGAGCACTTTCTAAGTACAGGTCTTGTTTTAACCAATCTACACATATTATCTTGTTAAAATCTTGCAATATCCCTGTAAAATATTGAGGCACAGCAAAGTTAAGTCATCTGCCTGTGTTTACAGAATGTGAAATAACGGAGCTAGGACTCAAACCCAGGGGCCTGTCTCCAGAACCTGTGCTTAAACCCATGGTACTCTGATTTTCAATGGAAGGGAATTCCTGCATTCAGCAGAAGTTTGGGCTCCATTATTTCTGAAATTTGTTCCAACTCAGATCCCTCCATCTCTTTTCAGTGGTAGGATAGTTGATAGTCCATGCACAGCAACAAGCGGTTATGGAGTACTCACCAAGCCATGGGCTGGGTACAGGGGCTATCAAGATAAGTAAGACAGGGCAGTCCTATAATAGACAGAGGTGTGGGAACTTCTGTGGCCCACAAGGATAGAATTTCCAATCTTCTGAGAGCTGGCAAACTTGTTGAAAAGGCAACATTTGCTTTTGGAACTCCCACCCCACTTCCTTTTGTTACCTCCTCCCTACATTTTCAATGCCAACTAGCAAACCCGACAATCATCTCTCTGTTGAGAGGGTTCCTGACAGTGTCTGGCACTGAGGAGCCTCAGCATCAGGGTGAGTGGATGTACAAACATGGCAGGCCTGCTGTAAAGGCTCGCTCAACCGACGACAAGTGGTTTAAACTCTGTGTTTAAGACAAAGCAGCCACAGATATTAGCTCTCCCTCCGTACTTGCCAGTTCAATGTGTTACCCCTTGATTATGGTAGTAGCTACACGAATGTACTGATCCATTAAGACTCACTGAACTTTACCCAATAGATGAGTGCATTTCGTTGTATGTAAATTTGATCACCTGCCCTCCTGCGGAGACTAAATTACTTCCAGGGATTTCTTCCTGTCTAGCAAGAAGTGCCCTGCCATTTGGTTCCGTTTCCTCTTACCTTTCCCTCAACACCCTTGAAGTTCTTTAAGGCACTTTAAGCCAAGAATGGGTCCCCTGAAAACCATCTGTTCAGAGGACTTTCCTAAAACTGTAGCTTGTCCCTGCAAACACACCCATTCTCCTTACTGTGATGAGCCCCACATTACTTCCATTTGGAGAAACAACCAAGCCAAGACAAAAGATTGAGCAACAACATAATCACAGATCTAGAAAGAATCTCGACAGACTACCTAATTCTGATTTGTCCTGCTCCCTCCGAGTTAGGCCCTCGTTCATTCATGCAATCAAAAAATGGCCATGCGGTTCTGTGTGCTATGCTTTGAGCTAATTATAGCAACAGTTCCCATTTATTTAGAGCTTCGTATGTGCCAGGGACTGGGCTGAGTATGTCAATAACATATAAATCAACCTTCAAAGTAACCTTATGAGATAAATAGTATTATCATCCCCGTTTTATGGATGAGAAATTGAAGGTAAGTGGTTAAGTGGCTTCCCTGTTGTCACTGGAGAACCGGGACTAGAGCCTAGAGTTGTAGATTGTAGAATATTTAACCATCATCATATACTGCTCATCCTGGTTCTCACGGAGCTTTCACCATGTTAGAAGGATGGCAGAGAAACCTAAGACTAACCACACAGGGAAATGGAGCTCTAGCCTATTTGAAAAGGTTCTAGAAAGATCCCACTCTACTATATTCCCTTAACCCATGTTTCTTTTAACTCAACACCCAAGCCCCCAAGGCCTTGGTGCTTAAGCAGAATGAGTCTAGAGCAATGGTCTGCCTGCCTGGCCAGCTCCCTGATTTATCAAGGAGACATGAATGAGATGCTTTTATAAAGAATATTTGAGTAAGGAAGCAAGAATATGGCATTCACTTATTCAGTCGTTCCTTTAGCATCCATTTAAATCTTACGGATCAGTCACTAAGCAAAGGCACTGTGGTGATCCTGAGGTTATGTAGAATAGACTTGGATCATATTTTCAAAATTTAATGTTCTAACAATTATCTCCTATCACACTCTCCTTGTCGTTGGCCAAATTCCACTTGCCAGTCTGGACCATTCATCACAGCCTGACACAGCCTGCCCTGCCCCGGGCTGCTTGCAAATGCCACTTCCCTGATGGGTGCAGGATGGTAGAGTCCCTGTGGACTGGCCAAACAATCACTCAGGAAAGAACAAGTCTCCCCTTTCCTGCTCTCCCCAACCCTTTCCAGTGAGCTGTGAGGAAATGGCAAAATAATGGGCTGGAAGTAGCTCCGGGGCCCCTTAATAAATTGCTCTCACACACACCACTTTTGCATTTTAATGGAAAGAAAATGGGTGGGGCAGATCTCTTGCACAATTTTAAAACTAATTGAGTTTAATTCTATAAGATAGATTCAGCATAAATAGAGGTATGGGAACACAGAGATCTGAGCCAAAGAAATAAGAACAGGCTGTTCCTAAAAGTAAAAAATCATGACGTGCAAACAACAAATTAGTTAGCTCTCCAGATACTGGGAGTCTATGCAACTCCCTGAAAAAGAAGTCCTGGAAAACGAAGCCTTGGCCAGAGGCTCAGGCTGACATGAGGAATCTGCAGAAAGCCTGGCACATAGTAGGTACACACTATATGTGGTTTGCAGCTGTCCTCGTCAGTGACATAGGATAGCGACACACGGTACACTGTGCCCCAGGATTCAGCACAATTGCCAGGTGGCTTACGTGATAATTTAAACAGCACCGCATGACCCTGTCTGGTCAAACCAACCAACCAACCAACCAACCAACCAACCAACCAACTCTGCCTCCAGTCAAATATGATTTTATTAAAGTTTACAAATGCATTGAACTTCTTCTGCATTCAGAGCACACTGTTATGGTGAAGACGACAGTGAATAAGAAATAGCACCTGCCTTCTTGAGGCTGCATTTCAGTGTGTGCCTGTGTATGTACTTGGTGGGAGGGGACAGATAAAAAAATACATGGAAATATAGAGGTAGAAAATTAGCTATTCCTTGGGAAGTCTAGAAAGGCCCTTGGAAGAAACAGAGTTGAACTGAGCCTTGAAGCAGGGGGTGAGGTAAATATTCCAAGAAAAGGGAATTCCTGAAAAAAAGTAGAAACCTTTGGGAATAGAAAGCATATTTAGAGAAGATCCAGGAGACCCTGAAAGAGTCCAACGAGCTGTCCTTCTTCACTGTGCAGCTCTGAGTGCCTCAGTGGCCAAAAAGCAGAACTGGATTAAGATCTTCACAAACCCTAAGCACAGAAATTTAATTACAGTGCTCCTCATGTGCTACGAAATTACTAAGGAAGCCCCACAAAGTTCTGGCTGTGCCCGTTTTGAATAGTTTTTTTAAAAACCTTAAATATCATATTTTTTAGAATTGTTCCAGAATCTCTGGATTTGGGTATTAGTGACAATAGAATAGAAGCTCTCCTACAGGAAAAATGAACTCTGGAAACACAGGGGATTAACCCTCATGCATTGGGTTGTGGCAGCCCCCTCATGCAACTGCTCCACATGGTGACTCAGGAATCCAGGCTCCTTGCAAGCACTGGCTCTTCCATCCACTAGAGCTTCTTTGGGATCCCCTGCTGCCCTTCCGCATTCAGAGGTCTAACCCAGCAGAGAGGGAGACTGGACACACTGCACAAGGGTTCAGAAGCCAGGCATGGATAGGGTACACAGCAGGTCCACCCACATTCCATGAGCCAGAGCTAGTCCCACCTACACTATCGCTGTATAGAGAAATGTAGAGGAACACCTGTGCATTCGTTTCCTATTGTGGCTATAACAAACTACGTCAAACCTAGTGGCTTAAAACAACAAGCATTGTTTACCTCACAGGTGAGAAGTCTGATGCGAGTCTCACTGGGCTAAACTCAAAGTATCTGTTCCCTTGCTTTTTCAGCTTCTAGATGTTCCCCACATTCCTTGGCTGGCAGCCCCTTTCCTTCACCCCGAAAGCCAGTAATATTGCATCTCTTTTAAATGCTGATACTTAACTTACTAGCTAAGTATCATTGGTTAAGTATCATTGGTTTGATTCTAAGAGTCAAAGGTTTTTGTGGTTGTTTTGTTTTCGTATTTTCATATTTCCAAAGTTATACTATATATAGTACTTAGCTCCCTAAATTTGGGTAAAGCTTCACCAAAATATTACCCCACGTTTCAGCTTTGAAATGAAAAACTTCCCATGCACACATCATGAACAAGACATACTAGCCATTGGTCTGCCGAGGCGCCCTCCATCTGGAATGCTTCATTATTCCATGGGCCCTCTGTCAGTGGGGTGCTGGACTGAGCTCACCTTAGCCCTTAAGAGCCATTGTGTACATCTCTTCCCAACTTTGTGTTCAGTGACATCTCACCGGTAATTTGAAAAGGTCAGAGTGAGAGTATTTACACCACACACACCAAAAAATGGCAAGTGCCACAAATGAGGACTTTATTTTTTATTATTTATTTCTGAGAGCCATTTATCAAGCATTTACCAGGACACCACTGGTTCACATTGGCTTCAAAGCCATTGTCAAGATATATTTGGGGCAATCACTATACTAACATGCTTTTTGATACTATTGTTTTACTTGGACTTCAGGGTCAAGAGATATTATGTCCTATGGCTTTTAGTACTCTTATGAACAAAAAACCAATTAGATTTCTATCTGTTACTTCAGAAGAAGTACTTTTATTGCTCATTGCCTGTTTTCTTTGCTAGAATAAAAGAACAGGAAACTTCTTCCCTTTTATTAATTAATGAATCCCAAAAAGCTAAAAACATATGGTAGGTGCTCAATAAATATTTGTCGAGTAAATAAATAAGATTCAAGATTTGCCTGAAGCAAGACCACTGTCTTCCTGGCAGGCGATTCCACCAGGTCTTCTCTGTCATTAGCGTTACAAATTCTCTGTGGGAAGAAGAGTTAAACTCTTCTCAATAACTCCTTCTTCTACACAGTAACTTAGAAAATATCTGTATTATATAGTTGGCAATTACCTATATTATAATTAATCATTTTTATTATATTCGTGTGTAATTCTTCCAGTACAATAGCAGCTTCAAAATCAGAGGCAATGTTTTATTTTGTTTTAATGTTTCCTTTCTAAAAGTAATATTTCCTTTCTTTTTATTATTTATTCTCATGACGTGTCACCTGGAAAGGACTAATCCTTGTTTGTACCCCTTAGCACAATGCGAGCCCATTCGCAACAGGTGTGATCACCCCTCATGCACTCCAAGCCTTACCCCCCTCTGTCCTCTGCCCGCTGAGAGTTTCAGCTCAATACATGTTTACCGAAGGAACAGTGCTGACTTTGCCTTTGTGAAATCTGGAAGGACTTCAGCAAAGTTCAAAGGAAGAAAAGCTGGATTTCCTCCTAAAACTTTGAATGGTCTCTGCCTCCCATACACATGTAGTAGCTTATAATCTTGGTCTTTGCACCAGTCACCTATCAAAGCAATTATTTCTTAAAAAGGCTTAACCAGGAGGCCAACCTAAAACTTTATTTTGACAGGAGCTGTATGTCTGAGTGAAGCTGACCATGTCCTTGACCTTGGCTGTCCCATCCTGTAACTCAGAATAACCAGGACTCCTCTGATGTAACAGGCTTTGAGAGGTTCTGTTGAACTGATTGACAAATCTTTTCTAAGATAGCCTGAGACACCCAGACAACATATAACTGACACAACGACAACAATGATCAAATAAATAGTTTTCTGTGAGTTTTACTGTTACCAGTGGCAGAAGTAATCCTGAAAACCTGGGACCTAAGAAAAACATGCTTGGAGTGTGCTTTGCCTGCTTGCTAGGGCATTACATTTCTAATTTACTTCAAGACTTCAAGCTGCTGGCATAAGCACGAAGTGCCCCTATATAACAATCACTATGAAATAAAGAGAAAGCCACACCACAAGAGGCCAGCACACCCTGAACTGATTTTCTGTGGAAACTCCCTAGGGCCCCAGAGTTGCATAAAAACTCAACAGGAAAAGACAGCCCCAACTCCAGTCTAAACCCTTTTACCAAGTATAGGAGTCTCGAATCTTTTAACTTGCCAATTGTTGCTTACAGGATCAATCAATCATTTAGATACTTCTCAGAAAATAGTGTTTACTGGTATATGGTGCAGCTCCTTCAGGGATAGAGGTCAGAGTGTTGTAGGTTCCAGAACCCTCTGTCTTACGCTTTGAAGGCTAGTTGGCCAAGACATCAGGCAACATTCTTCATCAAAGTCAAAGTTTAAGGTGGAATATATACTTATGCATGTATTATATATTTTTATTTATATTATGCATTACAGACAGAGGACCCCTGTCCCAGGGGACAGTGGGAATGATGCTGCCTCCTAGTGGGGGGGAGTGAAAAATTGAAACAGCCTTTAGAATAGGTGGGAGGAATGGGAGCGGATCTTGGACCTCAGATAAACATACAAATGCTACCTTTTCTGCCTTTTAAGAATCTGACTTTTTGCAATGCAAAGGGTCTCTTCCTAAAAATCTGTAGAGACTCTCCTGGTAGCACATTCAAACCCATCAACCAACATATTTTTTTTTACTACTTCCTATGGGCTCAAACATGTATCTGGAATCACAGAAGACACCGAGGAAATTTTAGGCAGGATTTGTGCCTTCAGAAAATGAGAGGACAGTCTGTACCTTAGCATAATTAGGAACCAGCAAGTCTTCATCTGTGTGGCTCAGTTTGTAGATCAACAGCCTAATCTCCCTTTGGCCCTCTCTGTTCGTTTCTGGCTTTCAAAGATTTTCATAATCTCGTTTCCTACCTGGCCGAATTTCTTGCCACTTCTCCCTTAAATTCAATGTTTTAGCCACTCTTGGAGCTGGCCTTCAGGTTGGAACCCTCAGGGAGCCCCTCTCTAAGGCTTTCTAACACATCGCTAGAAATCTAGCAAGGCTCAGAGAACAGAACTATCACAACTCGTAAAGGAGGGGCCATTTATGTGAGGTCCCATGATAAACTGCTAAGGGTGGGGGTGATGTCCTCCAGGGCATGATTAAGTAACAGGAGAAGATTTCTAAGCTGCTTTCTAAAAAGAGTGTGTCCACCCAACTGCAGAACTTTAACTGAGTCAGGAGCCAAGGGTTGACTTGCTTGGGACACTTGAGAAAAACAGCTCCATGCTGCCATCAGAGAGCCCTCCTGGCTTCTTTCAGAACAAAATTAAAGGAAACCACTTAAAAGGAGCACCTGATTATTAGCAAGCTGAGAGGGGCTGGTTATGGGCGACGGTAAGTTCTCTGGATTTCGCATGCTATCTCGTGCTCTGTACTTCTGCAGATTGCCTGGCGTCACCCTCGCTGATACTCTACACCACGTTAATCTCAAAACGCAACAAAAGCCACTGCCTCTACTGAATCTTCTGACTCCAGTGTACCCTCTGGCCTAGCCTGGGCTCTATGAGGGCCTGACCTTTGTGCTCCTATAGTTCTCGGTACAAGTCTCTCATCACAGCACTGTGTTATAATGAGCTCTTGGTACGTCTCACCCCTTCACCACGCTGTTTTTTGTGTTTTTGTTCCACTGTCTTTTCGGCTCACATTTCTGCCCTTTTTTTTTCATCCCTGCTTCCACAAAGACTTGTCAGAGCTCTTTGGAAAAATTTAAACTAGATATCCTGTACTGTCTTATGAGCTAAAACTCTTCTTTAAGGGCTAGTCAGTAACGTTAAAGTCAGGACCGTAGCGTTCCTTCCCAGTTTCCCGCACGATGCCTGACTGTGCGCACCTGGATATCTGCTAGTGAAGAAGCTCCATCTCCTCACTCAGTAAGGACACTGGGTCCTCCTCCTCCTGACATTCACTCTCACACCTGTTCCAGCTTGAAAGGCAAGGTGCGTAGGCCAGCCCTGAGGAACATGGCGCAGGCTGTCCTCCCCACACTGATTCTGACAACTGGAGAGCAGAGAGGAACCTCGAATTTCCCCTTCCCCATCCCCATGGAGAATCCTCTATCAAGGGGTTTGCAAACTTTTGCACAGACTGGAGTCCTCTGGAGAGCTTGTTAAAACTCAAGGTCGCTGTGCCTCACCCCAAGAGCTTCTCATTCAGCAGTTCTGCGCTATGGCCAGAGAATGTGCATTTCCAACAAGTTCCCAGGTGATGCGGAGGCTGCAGGTCACCAGGGCTTTTAGAACGAGGGCCCAGCCCTAAAGAGTCAACGGCAAGAAGAAATCTAAGAAAAGGCAAGGCTCCTTTGTCACTCAATAAGGCGAATACGATTTTTATATAATTGATGTGTTTAGTTATTTCTTCCCTGCCCCCGCCTTATTTCCTCTAGTCTAGGAAGGGATGCGGTGATCATAATGAGAAAAGACTGAAAGGAAGAAATTAAGGGGGCAGGAAGTCTGGAGGGAAATAGGGAGCAAGACTGTGACAGATCGGGGTGGTGGACAGTCATGTGACATCTGTACTCAGGAAGGGAAAGGGCAGCAAAGTCTCCATTTACTGGAACCGCCCCGTCCCCTCTGTGGGGACAGATGCACAGACTGAAGACACGTTTGCTCTTCATTCTTTTCAATTGTATCTTACAAAGGCATCTTACACAGAGATTATTTTCCTCTTTGCTTTTTAAGAGAGGAAACTAGCTGAACTATGAGTGACAGCAAGCAGTAACCGACACATCAAGAGTCTCGATACCCCTCTGTCCAAGGTTTTTCATCTCTAACCTTTCAGGGTACCTGGATTTAAAAGGAGAGGCACTGGGATTGGCTGAGGAGCAAGCAGCTGGGAATTTGGAATGTATCTGTGGAGATCCACAGTGAGCTTGGCTCAGAACTTCCAAGAAAACTCCATGGGAGGGGAGGAAAAACAGTGCAATGACATGACGCCTTATAGGGCCCGCCTCAGCCTTGCTGGAGCGCCCAGAGATTGCATTCCAGCTGCACTGCCGTGACCCAATGTTCCAGTAAACAAGGAGGGGATGGGATGGACAGACATCAGATCAGGCTACCCTGGAGCTTTTAAAATAGAACACAGCGGGGCTGGCTGGGTGGGGCCAGAGTTGCGGGAGTTGCCTGTTCACATTTCCTGAATCAAGGAGGCACACCCACACCTCCCCCTGGACACACATATGCACATCCTCACTTCCGGTGGGACCTGGACAAATTCCAGAAACTCAAATGGTCTCTTCTACAATGGTCAGAAATCGGTGGCCTCCTTTTAGGACACTTCCCAAGGACCTCAGAACAGGAGAGTGTGCGCAGGAGACACTGACCTCAGGCCGAGTCAGGCCACTGACTAATGGGGCTCACTCTCCAAGCAGTACTTGTGCCCTCCAGCAAGGCAGGCAGTGTTGCGGCAGAGAAGCACAGTCATTCCGCCCACTTCCCCATTTGATTTCATGGCATAAAACGACCGACTGATGATCCTGTGATGCCTCAGGCTTATGCTACTCTCCCTGCCTCACCCCACACCCTCCTGTTTTCTCCTGTGTCCGGTTCCAGGTCACCAGCCGGCAGATGGACCTAAGTAATAGTCAGAGGGGCCTATGACAATACAAAGAACAGTACCCTCCCCCCTCCACTCAGAGAGCAAAGTTCTGGGACTTCCTTCCCAAAGTGTCCATCCACCCGGGGAAATTCAAGGCTTTGTAGCCCAAGTGGCATACGGCTTCCCCTTCCCACTACGCCAAATGAGTGAGTGATATTCCATATTCTGCATGAGTAACTGACCAAAGAATTTGTCATCCACACTTGGACATCTCTGAGAGGAGAAGGGTGCGCTACTGAAAATCATTTGGGGACAAAGCTGTTAACCAGGGCACAGGGTCACCTGCATGACCAGTGGGTCTCCCATCCTACATGTCACTCATGTCATCCTTCTACGGTCCCGCCCTGCTTGGTTTTTTTTTTTTCCTGCTAGGATTCACTTGTCCTTTTCCTTTACTGATCTTGGCCTATTCTCCCTTCGCTTCCTTTTATCTTCTATCACAGTGATACTCAGGCAATAACTGCATCTCTATTTTGAAGTAGGGAAAAGGCAGGTTTTCAAAATCTCCCGTGTAAAAGGCTGGGAGGCCCCGTCCATCCCCCTCTGGGCAGTATGTTCCCACAGCCTCTAGCAGCTGGTTTTCAGTCCCAGACCATTCTGAAATTTTGTGTCCAGTGTGTACTGTCAGCTTTTACTCACCAAATGGTCACACCCCAGTTTTTGGACGAGCAAAACAGCGTGAAAAATGGTGATGATTGCTTAAGTACTCATGGCAGGAAAAAAGCCTTTCTCATACTATTCCCTTAATAATAACGGTAACAGGCCCCGCCTCCGTTCTGTCTCTCCAGCATGCTTAAAGTGCCATGCATGTGATTTCTAATGTTTACAGCCACCCTGCAAAGTTTCAGACATCCTCATTTCTGAGGCCTAAATTGTAGCCTCATAAAGGGGGAGTACCACGTATTACCTAAGCCCAGATCTACCTGGTCCCAGAGCCCACACCAGGTCTTTTACCTGCCTCTGCAAAACTGACTCAGCCGCCTTCCCCAAGGGCAGTGGGGCCTCAGGCCCTGCAGGTGCCAGCCTTCATAACACACCTAAGCCCTCCCTCATAATTGGCCAGCCCTTCTCAATCAGCCTAGAATAATTATTCTTGAAGACCCATTTTTCTTTTCCATCACAGCCAGTAATGGTTTCGTGCCTCCACAAGCCTTACCTACTGCACATCGAGACTCAGGCAGCCCCAGAAAAGTACTGGGCATGGTAGGGCTTGGGGTGGGGTTCTGGGAGTTTAAGCTGAAGTTCAGAGAGGTCAGAAACTCATAGGCCCAGTAACGACATAAAATGAAAAAGCAACGAGATGAAAGTTTAGTGACTTGGGGTCTAAGCTGTGGTTTTTGTGAGCAAGACTGAGTACCAAGCCCAGCTCTCGCAAGCCAAGCTCCTGCCAGGATGGCGCTCTGCGCATGGAGTTGGGAGCAAAGTGGGGAGACTAGGACAGAGCTTTAGCAACCTGGCCCTCTGAGCACCCTTCCTCATCTCGGCTGACTTACCGCTGGTCATTCTACTTGCCCTATACACTTCTCTAGCCCTCCCTGACCATTTCTCACAAGGCCCATCTTCCTTTTTCCCCTCTCCCTCTCCCAAAACATAGCATGGTGGACACATGTATGGGCTTAGAAATCAGATAGCCCCGGGTTTGCTTCTTATTGGCTACATGTCTTTGGGATGTCTCTGAATTTCTCTGATCCTCAGTCTCTTCATCTATAAAATAAGGATAAGAAGAAGAATTCATGGAGTTGTTTGAAGAGTGAAAATAAGTAAAGTTACTCATGTAATTTATCTTGTATAAGGTCGGCCCTCAGTAAATTGCTCCTGTTGGTATTCCTCTTGCTGCTCTTGCTTCAGGAGGGTGTTAAGTTCTTCCTCCAGAATCAGCTAGCCCCACCAGAGATGCTGAAGACAGAAGTTAATTGGCTTGCCCAAGGTTATATGCCTCAGGAGTCCTAACCTTCAAATAAGGAAGTTAATTGGATAAGGCCGCAGAAAGGGTTTTGGCTTTGAAGTCAGACAAATGCAAATCTGAATTCCATTTGCCAGCCAGGAGGACTTACACAAGCTTCTCGCCTGGAATCTGCCTCATTTCGTCTGCAGCATTAGGAGAACAGAGCCAGTCTCCCGGGACGGTGGGAGGTCTAGGCAGGATACTGTACAACAGAGCAGGTCCTCAGTGGACCCCTGCCTCCTGCTTCCCCTCACATCGCTGGACTATTCTGGGGTGGGATAGAACATGGGGAGCCCAGTCGAAGGAACAGAATCCTGGGTGAAGCTGGAAAATACAATGGGCTTTGCCTAAAAGCGGAAATAGAGACATTTAGAAATAACTTTTGCTTATCAGTCCCCAAATGCCAACTTTACAGCAGAGTCTGACACACTAATCAGGAAAAAAATTTTCTGGCGGAGAGCAAGGATTGGGAAGATTATTTGCAGGCAGACCTAGAACCTTCAAGTGAGGGAGAATAGGAGAGCTGGGGGTGAGGCAGGGGAGTGGTCAGGGAGGACGATCCTGAGGGTTTCAAACTGACCTTCTGAGTATCTTCCAAAGCAATTTTTGAAAGCATATTATATTTTGAATTGGCAACACAAGTGGGAAGCAGCTTCGAGATGCGCGGCCATTTTTCAGATGCAGTGGTTTTGAAATAAGAAGCACAGACAAGTTTTGCAATGAAAAGTACGGTCTGGTATGGGTCTGTTCCAAGATGAGTATGGAGAAGGACACTGAGACACTCAACGGCAGGCTCGGCCCCTGAATGATCCAATTACAGGTTTTGAAATGGACCCAGGGGCAGAATTTAGAAACCTAAAATGGAAAGGCTGAGGAGAAGCAATTTTGCAACTAGACAAATGACTGACTCCAAAAAGTCCTCTGGGGAGAAGAGGGTATGGAAAATGCTGTGCAGGCAGTTTCTAAACACCCCATGAGAGTTAGAATGCACTTTTCTAGGAATAATCAGGGTGAGGTTGCTTGGGGTCTGAGAGAGGTCTATGTTGTTGTGCCTGCAATTCACCCAGATGACTGATGGCCCGTGGGATGGAGGGCCCTGGCAAGTACCATCAGCAGAGACGAAGTATGTGACCCTGTTTAACAAACAACAACAGCAGAGCAGTTTGTTCTGAACAAAGAAATCCTTACATATGGGCCTAAGTTTTTGTCACCTTGTAGACTTAGTGTCTGGCAGAGCTAATGCATTCAAAAATATTTAATTAATGAATTAATGATTTACAAGGTAAGATAGAGCTCCCCACTGTAGGAGGTATTCAAGCAGTAGTCCCTGCATGTTGACCTTCCTACCTATTCATCCTGTTTCCAAAGCATACGCATTCGGTAATTAGCAGAACAGAATACCTTAGTGAAAGTCTGACCTCAAACTGTGACTGCTATCAAAAACCGAGCCGAGATTAACACGTTTATAAATATTTGGTTAAGAGAGGCATGATATGTAGCCACACCTCTAAGTATTCTTAACATCCCATAGAGCTGCTTCGACTATGTTCCTTAGCATGGGTTTTTTCTCTTTTATCAAAAATCGTGATGAGAACTATAAATTCCATATTTTCATTCATTGTGAAGTTGTTAAGGAGAACCTTATATCACTTAATACCTCTTAGATAAAAAGAATGATCCCATTTCATTCCTTCTCTTCATTTCTCTTTTCCTTTTATTCCTTTTTGTTTCTTTTTCTTTGCCCTTCAGTATTGTTTCCAGAAAGTCTTGGTCAAGTTTTATATTTAATCTCAGCCTCTGCCTTACTTCAGTGGTGGTTGAAAATTGGTTTCTATTTCTTAATTCTACATTCCCATTTACTCTCCTTATTTTAGTCATCTTAATGTTTCCATCACATGAAAAAAAGTCATTAAAAAAAGGAGGATATATCTAATTCAATAAATATATCTTTCTTATGTCCCCAAGTACTTACGTGCTTCGGAGGATGCGCTCTGAGGACAGGCCAGCCAAGAGAAAGGTAGAATGGAAGTTCTGGTCATTAGTGACACATGTGATTCAGAAGGCCACTTGCTATGGTCCTGCTCTGAACAAGGCAGGCAATGTTCTCTCTTCTCACCAGATGTGTCCTTTAAGAGCCCGGGAGGAAGGGTCAGGTTCCACGAACTCTGGTGTCTAGTGGCCTCTGACTAGCTGTTAACTGTGGGTGGGCCTCTACCCCTTCCTGAAATTCAGTTTCCTCATCTATAGAAAAAGTTGGACTAGAGAAACTCTGAGTCCACTTTCAGCTCTAACACCCTGTGGCTCTCTAGCTTCTCCTATTAAAGGTATAGAACAATGCTTCTTGCCCCTAAAGAAGTTTAGACTCTTTGAAGGAGATCAAATATAAACCACGTCCCACTTGTAAAGAATCATGTATGTACAAGTAGATGTGCACATGAAAGTAAGTTTGCCAATATGACACCTGGTTAAGATAGAAATATTTTACCTTTTGTTTTCTTTCTTTAGGATGATAATCTGATCTAATTTGAATAAAATTAGAATTTCACAATTAAGCAGCCTCGGAATTTTTATGTTAAGGTTAAGAGAAACAAACAAGTGAACCTCTACATATTACTTCTATTGTTGTATGTGAACATTCTTTTAGGTAAAGTATGTCCTGCGTATATGGGGTGGGAATGACTAGGACTTAGACAAGTTATTGGAGTTTGAATGGAGATAATCCATGAAAAGGATTATTTAGAATAGAAATATGAAGTTTGAAAAGTGTATGGGGAAAACATACTCTCCTACACTGATTGTAGAAGTATAAATCTACCTAAACTTTTGAAAGGGAAGATAGTAGTAAATAGCTAACGCCTTAAAAATGTGCATTACTTATGATTAAGCAATTTCACTCCTGGGAATTTAACCTGTGGATCATCATAACTGCAGACAAAGATGTAGCATAAGGCTGTTTCTCACATCTTTATAGGCATAAAAAGGTTTAAACCTAAAAGTTCTAAAAACAGGAGATGATTTTAGGTGGCACAAGGAAAAACTTTTCAATAGTTAAATATTTATTTTAACACGAATTTAAAAGGCACTAGCTTTCCATTTATGGTAGTAATATACATTTTTATTTTAAAATAAATTTAAGAAAACTAACGTAGGTAGAACTTGAATAAATAAACTTTGGGAAAATCCTGGGATGACACACTTCTGGAGTCCACGGACTCGACCTTAATTAACATCTCTAAAGCTCTTTCAACTTTAACATGCTCTGATTCTGTGACAATGGTTCCGAATCAATGGTATTGGCTTCCTGCCTTCCAAAAATTAACCATTTACTAGGGGAGATAGGAAATGCACCTTCAAAGAAGCCCAGAGAGGTAAGGCTGTGTGTACGAATGTCTCCCACGTGTTCATTCCACAACAGCCATGCCAGCCCCCTTGCTATTCCTGGCCCACCAAAGATCCTCCCCACCTCAGAGACTCACCCTGCCGCTACTTTGTTAAGGAAGGTTTTCCCCCCAGGTATTTGTACGGCACCTCCTCAGAGAGGTCTCCCTTGGCTCTCTAAAATGACCCCCCACTACTCCTCACTCTTACCCTACTTTATTGTTGACTTCTCTTGTTTCTCTCCTCATAGACTATAAGCTACACTGAGCATAAAATTCTGTTTTATTCATCACTGGACCCCTTGAGAGACTCTGGGGCAAGGAGTCTGAGGCAGAAGTATACGCAGTGTATTTAAGAAACAGCAAGAAAGCCCGTGGGGCTAAAATGGAGCTGAGTGAGGAGCACCTAGCAGGAAACCCAAGAGGTTCGTTGGTTTTTAACACCAGTGCCTGAAACATGACAGAGCCTGCCAAGAGTTGCCGAGCCTGCTAGCGACTGCCCGTTTTCACCGATCGTCATGGAAAGGGAAAAGGCAGCACAGAGAAATTTGATAGCGCCTTCCAGATGGCTGCGAAATCATGAACGGGAAATGGGCATTTGGGGGGTACACGGGATCATTTTGTCCCATATTCCAGTTTAAAGTAATGACCTTGGAAGAGAAGAGGAGATATTGGAAGGGTTTTATAAACAAGTTGAAAAATGGGTTTTATTTTCCTGGACCATGGCTTATAATAATAGAGCAATGGACTCTTGGCAACAGACAGAATAGGAAGAAAATATTTGGCATGAACTGATCAAGGGAGCTTTACCTTAACCTTTGATGAGGAGGAAGAAAAGATTCAGGCAAACTGATAACTTGATATAAAGGGAAGCTCAGGTATTAAGCGGAAAGAACAGGAGAGGTGAAGACCCCCTCCCCCGCCAAAAGAAAACAAGAGGAGAAAAGTTTGGTACCAAAACATATGATCTCAGATATAAGATAAGCATAGATAATAAAAGAGTGAAGGTGACCATTCTTATAAAAAGAAAATCTGCTTTTACAAAGAGTTAGGCTTCTTAAGAAGGGACTCGAGGCTAGAGTATGTTCTGCACTGTCGTTCAGGCAGGTGTCACCACGAGCGCACCTGCTGCCCAGAGAAGCACACATAATTGAAGGGCTGGAAAACCGCAATAGGTCGGGTGGGGCAGACGTAGGTTCATAGCGGTGAACACGTGAAATGCAGAGCTTACTCTTGTATTATTGGTTATCAATTATTGTATTATTTTCTCTATGAACAACTGTAAGCCTACACTTGCCCCACCCTGAATAACAGAATTATCTATGCCTTTGGGGACATTTGAATAGATGCTTTTGGGTGAGGATTAAGGAATACAGAAATGGAATGATAAAACTATGGAAGTGTTTAAGAACATGGGGGACATTTTGCAAATATAGATTAGAAAACAAACATAATAATAAACTTAAGAGCAATAAAGAAGGGAATGTGAGCACCAGGAAGACTAATACTTCAAGAACAAAGAATCTGGCAAATTCTTCTTTTTTGAAGAAAGAAAAAGAAGTTACTTGAGGAAATGATGATCTGGATTCAATCCTAATGTAAAAGGATAATAAAATTAATGACAGTTAACACTGATTGAGAACATTATAAAAGTTAACGTGTATTGAGTGCGCTCACTACATGTCAGGCATTATTTGCTTTAACCCTTCCACAATCCGATGCAAACATCCCTGTTTTACGGGTGAGGATGCCGACAGTGGAGAGGTTAACAGGTACAAGGTTCCATAGCCAGCAAAAAAACCCAGATCTACCTGACTCCAATGCCCATACTGTTAGCCAGGCCTCTTGAGACTGGTGAAAGGCAACAATGCCATTTTAAAGACCGTAAAGTTAAGCAGGAATTCTAGGAAGAATGAGCCACATGTGTTAAACTCTAGGATAACGGATATCATAAAATAAATAGAAAACAGAGGCTTTTGGCCAAGATGGAGGCATACGTAGACACACTTTGTCTCCTCACACAACCAAAAGAAGAACAACAACAAATTTAAAAACAAAAAATGACCAGAACTGACAGAAAATCGAACTGTATGGAAGTCTGACTACCAAGGAACTGAAGAAGAAACATTCATTCAGATAGGTCGGAGGGGTAGAGATGGGCAACTGGGGTGGAGAGGATTCCTGGCAAGGCAGTGGTTGGCAGACAGGGTGGAACACTACCCACATTTGCGTGCAGATAAACCGAGAAGGAAACTGGGGAGCGAGACAGGCCACGTGACCCAGGGTTCCAGCACAGGGAAACAGAGCCTCAAAACCTCTACCAGTAAAACCCTGAGAGGGTTGCAGTGGCAGGAGAAACTCCCAGCTCCATAGGAGAGTTTGTTTGTGAGACCCCCAGGGTCCTAGAACATGCACAAGCCCAGCCGCCTGGGAATCAGCACCAGAAGGCCCCAATTGCTTGTGGGTAGCAGAGGAAGTGACTAAAAGCAGGATGAGAGCTGAGCAAGTGGCATTGTTCCCTCTCGGACCCCTCCCCCACACACAAGGCAGTGATGTGGTTGCCGCGCCCTCGTGAATACCTAAGGCTCCACCCCTCACAACATAATAGGCATACTGAAACAAACAAACAAACAACCATATATATATATATATATATATATATATATATATATATATATATCTCAAACAAAAGAACAGATCAAATCTCCAAAAATAGAACTAAGAGATTAAGAAATAGCCAACCCAATGGATGCAGAATTCGAAACACTGGTAATCTGGATGCTCACAGAAATGGTTGAGTATGGTCACAAAATGGAGGAAAAAAGGAAGGCTATGCAGAGTGAAATAAAGAAAAATATACAGGGAACCAACAGTGAAGGGAAGGAAACCGGGACTCAAATCAATGATTTGGAACAGAAAGAAGAAACAGACATTTGAGCAGAACAGAATGAAGAAACAAGAATTCAAAAAAATGAGGAGAGGCTGAGGAACCTCTGGGACAACTTTAAATGTTCCAACGTCCAAATCATAGGAGTGCAGAAGGAGAAGAGGAAGAGCAAGACACTGAAAACTTATTTGAAAAAATAATGGAGAACTTCCCCAATCTGGCAAAGGAAATAGACTTCCAGGAAGTCCAGGAAGCTCAGAATCCCAAAGAGGTTGGACCCAAGGAAGCACACACCAAGGCACATCATCATTACATTACCCAAGATTAAAGATAAGGAGAGAATCTTAAAAGCAGCAAGAGAAAAGGAGACAGTTACCTACAAAGGTGTTCCCATAAGACCATCAGCTGATTTCTCAAAAGAAACCTCCCAGGCAAGAAGGGGCTAGAAAGAAGTATTCAAAGTCACGAAAGGCAAGGACCTACATCCAAGGTTACTCTGTCCGGCAAAGCTATCATTTAGAATGGAAGGGCAGATAAAGTGCTTCCCAGATAAAGTAAAGTTAAAGGAGTTCACCATCACCAAGCCCTTGTTATATGAAATGTTAAAAGGACTTATCTAAGAAAAAGATGATGATCAAAAATATGAACAGTAAAATGACAACAAACTCACAATTATCAACAGCTGAACCTAAAAAAACAAAAACAAAAAACAAACTAAGCAAACAACTAGAATAGGAACAGAATCACAGAAATGGAGATCACATGGAGGGTTATCAGTGGGGAGGCGGAGGGTGGAGAGTAGGGGAAAACGTACAGGGAATAAGAAGCATAAGTGGTAGGTACAAAATAGACAGGGGGATGTTAAGGATAGTATAGAAAAGGGAGAAGCCAAAGAACTTACATGTATGACCCATGGACATGAACCAGGGTGGGGAGTGCTGG